>LR140707.1:0-15135 GCA_900659605.1 Tisbe holothuriae | reverse complement strand
AAAGAGGACAAAGAGGAGGAAGAGGACAAAGAGGACAAAGAGGACAAAGAGGAGGAAGAGGCTAAAGAGGAGGAAGAGGCTAAAGAGGAGGAAGAGGCTAAAGAAGAAGAGAAAGAGGAAAAGAAAGAGAAGAGGAAGAAGGGCAAAAAGAAGGAAGAGCCCAAAGTAGAGGAGAAAAAGGACGGTGACGATGACGAAGACGACGTTGAAGAAACGCTTCGAATCTCCCAAAACAACCCTCAAAAGGTCAGCAGCGCCATTTCCTACAGGAGAGGTCTGTTGTCTAATTTGCAGTTAGCAGACTGGTGTATTAAACAAGTCTGTTCTTGCTTCCAGTTCGAAAGGGCAAAGTACCGCATTATCTGCAGAATGTCAAGTCTCGAATCCACTCCACATTCGTCGCAAATGCGAGATACAGACCGGCGGGTAATGACATAAATTTCTGCACGGAATTGGGTTTATTTGGTGTGAAATGTATATCTGGGAAGCAGTTAGACTAAAGAATCGCACTTGGCACGATTTTCTCTGGGGAAAAATGACTCTCACTTTTCATCCCAAATATCGAATGTACACTATTATTCGTGCACTTTATATCTAGGGTTTAACATCTCAATGTACTCCGTCCATTAAATTTGCACGTTTTCAGGTACAACTAACTATGCAAAAAGTAGGTATAGTACGGATTGGTATAAAGTAGGGTCAGGTTGAAAATTGCTCTTTGATCATTATGAATTGTAAAATGATTTTCCTTCGTTGAAAGTTTTCTCTCCGATACGTGATTTTCTTTTGAATAATTCATTTCTTTTCAAGACCGTTCCTTCCATTCTATCATTAATGCACTTTCTCTCATTTTTACCATTTCAATCACCTCAGAACTTCCTTGAACGTTACATAATACCCTTCTATTAACATTGAAACCAAGGAAACAAAATTGCCTACCCGCCGAGATTGGTTGCAAAAAGTTGCGACCATCGCACTATTGTCCACATTTCAACTTTAATGTGATTGTTGCAATGCGGACAATAGTGCAACTGTAAGGTAATGAGCAGTGACAATAAGGACAGGAAAATCCCTATTGTCGCGATTTTGCCCTTAATGTTGCGCTATTATCGCATTGCAACAGTCATACTATTGTCGCAATGCGACAATAGCTGCAACTAATCTCAGCGGGTAATTCAGTTACCTTTTGTTAAGATTTTGAGAGAAGTGAAAAATACAACAATGAGTTTTATCTTTTTCGTCCTTTTAGAAGTGTATTTAACCGATTTTAAACCTTTTATGTGATGTTCTTGCTAACTCCGTTTGTTCCAGAAGGCGACCACGACAGCGGCGTCGATGAGAGCACTCAGCGCGATGGCTCGCCCAAGAAAGCGGGCACTCCGGGCTCACCCAGCAAGACCGCGCCGCCCAGGTCCAGGGGCGGGCCGAACAGCCGCGGTGGGCGGCCGAGTGGACGCAGCCAGTCCGTGCCCAAGCCGTTCTCGACGTTTGGAAGTGGGAGTTCTACTGCGGAGAAGAAGGGTACGGGAAATAATAACGGTTATATAAAGTTGCAAATATCGGGTTTCACAATAATAGTAATTAATCCTTAACCTGTCAAGAAAAGGAATGAATGACATTTATAAAGCTTAATTTTGAGTTGTAAGGTTTACATTTGTATAAGAGCTCCAAGACTGAGAAAAAGTTTCGTTAAAAATTGCAAAAATTGCCGGCAGAAAGTTGCCTCTTTCTTAGAGCTCTCTAAAAGTGCATCTCCTATAATTATCTAATATCTGATAAAATATCTGCCCTGTCCTACAGTTATATAATTCTCCTTTTCTCCTTCTCCCTGACATTCCAGTTCCGATGAACAAGATCCGCGTCGGCACGAGCAACTCGCCCAACATCAAGCAGGTCCGCTCCAAGATCGGCAGCCTCGACAACGCCACGCACAAGCCCAAGGGCGGCGACATCAAGATCGAGAACAGGAAGCTCGACTGGAAGACGGGCGCGAGGACGAAGAACTTTAACCAGGAGTATACGCCCAAGGGGGGCGATAAGAAGGTGATAGTTACAGCCATAGAACTGGACAAGCTTAATTACAAAGCCCGATTACTAAAAGACAACATCAAGAAGTACTCGAGTAACTGTAATAATAATTATAGCATTTTATACACTGACTACAAAGCCCGGTTACTGAACCATTTGACTTCATAATATAAACAGTAACTGGGCTAACTGCACCATTAAATAGTCTAAATGCGACCTATTAAACCATAAACTGCGTCTAACTTATCCTATCCTTTCTCCAAAACTATGTCTTTCCTCTTACCAATCAACAGTCGGTAAGAGTCTCTTTTTACAACGCACACAATAACAATTATTCACTCGTAGTTAGAACTTGTTTTATGATGCCATATAACGTACCATTATCACTATCGATTATATCATCCTATAAAAGCACGGCCTTGCTGTATTTCTGGCTGTCTGCCCTTTAACTTGCCATTCAAAATGATTTCGGAAAACAAATCTAGCTCACGTCAGCAGAGAGAGTTCTGCAAAATGTCCAATAATACTCGAACATTGGCAAATGCCATCACAGAACAGTAGAATTAATCCTTTTTGATGGTACAATGAAGCTCACTATTTATCCTGTAACTGTACCTTTCCAAAAACAAAGGCTTAAAGAACGTATCTCTTCAATTTGATCCGCCTTTCAAGTTTCCTTGTGTCTTCTTTTACACCATTCATCTCCTTTCAGATTGAGAGCCGAAAACTCGCCTGGAACGCCGCTTCGAAGGTCGGATCGCTGGATAACGCTCAACATAAGGCTGGTGAGTGTGTGACATATTTTGTGACATATTTTGACATGTGTGTATCGTATGGAAATAGAGGGAGAGGTTATAGCAGATTGGTTGAATTTGTCACAGCAACTGAGAAAGTGTTTAATCATAGCTGCGAAACCGAAGTCTTGTGTCAGTTCAATTTGAATTAAACACTTTTTAAAGTCATTTAAGTACCAGCAAAACCTAAAAAGACAATGACGTCATAGGGTAAAATTTCACACCTCCCTACTTTCCAGGCGGCGGCGCCAAGAAGATCGAGTCTCAGAAACTCGATTGGAAGGCCAACTCCAAGGTCGGCTCGACCGACAACATGAAGCACAAACCTGGCGGAGGAAACGTGAAGGTAGGCGGCACAACTTTTGGCGGGAAAATTTGAATATATTACATACACCGTGCAGTCACACAAGAAGCTCATCTTTCATGGAAGTCTATTTTGCTGTGCATTTGTTACAGACTTTCTCCTGGAATTCAATGTCCACGAGAAGGCCGAAGAAAGCTTTTTCAATGGAGTTCGGAGATATTGATCCGAATGTAAGAAAACATCTTTTGAAATGTATTTTGAGTTCAATGTATTTTAATGTCCTGTCCGGATTACTTTTATATAACAGGACTACCCGCCGAGATTCCTTTCTCTTACGGGATGCCGCATACCAGTCACATGTATTTCTTGTATTAATGAAAGTGCGGATTTAAGGAAAAGAAATATTTTAAATCCGTACGTAATGTGAGAAATGCATGTGTCTGGTATGTGGCATACCGTAAGAGAAACGAATCTCGGCAGGTAATTGTATATATATTTGAAACATATATACTTTAAAAATGATGTAATGTGTGGCTGCACGGGTGTCAACTGTAAAAAGATCAACTATGATATAACTGGTTTAAAAATACTTTAATTTCTCCCAAACTATTGTATAATAGCAGGAACGGGCAGTAAGTTGGCACTGAAAACGACAACAACACACACTGAACGTTTTGCAATGTGTTCAATATAGCACTTACTTTTTACACTCAATGGTTTCTACATCAGTGTGATTTGATTTTCTACTTATGCAACTTTTATCCACTTTATTGTAGTAATTTGCAGTGAGGAAAGTACTGAAATGTGACATTTTAATCTTCTTTTCCTGTCCCAAGAGAGATGAGATTCTGAGCATTATAATTGGAAAGAAGATATGATTATGCATTATAATACGGTTCCGGTTATAAAGGCTGCCCCGCGATTATGTATGATAATTTATTACAAACAAAGCAGGTTATATCAGTAGCATACAAGGTTATAATACTCGCTGGAGTATATTAGACATTATTACAAACGTGGCAGGTTATATCAGAACTGGTTACAATGGAGTTATACCATGTAACCATGGCCGGTTATGATAAGGTCAATGATGCACTCAGCACTCACTGTTTGTTCCTTTTCCCGCACTCCATCACCACAACAGATCCAGACCCAACGCGTTGCCGTCGAAGCCAAGAGCCGCGTCGGCTCCCTGGACAACGTCAAGCACCGCCCCGGCGGCGGCGAGAAGAAGGTCTTCAACGACGTGGACTACCTGAGGCAGATGAGCGAGACGACGACGACGGTGTCGGCGTCCGCGAGTAGGAGCGGGTCGAGGAGGCAGTCGGCGTCACAGGTAGGGTGCACAGTGCAATATTATGTGTCTTGTAAACACGAAACCACTGTGCAACGTCACTTAGGGGCTAACCACACGACAGAGAGAGAACCGATGTGCATGCAATGTACATCATTTTCTCAGTCCTATGCTCCCAGCATTTACAAGAAGCTCAGTGCTGAGCAACCAATGGAGAACCGCTGTACATTGCATGCACATTGGTTTTCTCTATGCCGTGTGGTCAGCCCCTTATGCCATTCTGAACACTGCCTATAAATCCATAAATCAAGCTATAATTGGCTACAATAATGGATTATGAAGCATGTGTTTCGTCTGGTATTGCACGGCTACCTTTTTATTATGTTTACGTTCTGCATTATTTCCGTTCAGTTCTCTGTCTCGTCCTCATCTGAGCCTCAGTCCTTGGACTCATCAACGCCCATCATAGGCCAGAAACCCACCGCTGAAGCTTCTTCATTCTCAGCTCAGTTCAAGAGGAAAATTGTGAGATTGCATTTTAAGTTTGTTTTGTTACGTTTGTTATGTTTTTGTTCTGTTAATTTCAGTCCCCAATGACCAGCGGATTCTGAAAAAGACAACTCTCCTGCTATAATAACAATCAACCACCGATTAACATTAACTTATTTAATACCCTTTTGTTGCATCTTACCCTTGGTGAGTCTTAATTAACGTTACCTTTTGTTGCTCAGTTTTAATTACCGTTTCCGTTTCCTTTCACTCTCTCATCACAAAACACCTTTCTTCTCTCTATTCAGACACCGGAGCCGCCACCACTAAGCGCACCAGCACAGCATTTAAATATCGAAATCTAGTCGGCGAAAAGTAATAAATTATAAAGACAAGAAGAAGGAAAATAGATGAATCAGTGGGCGCCTAAAGCTTATCTTTGTAACGGGAAATTTCACATAAACAAAAGGATAAAGAATGGATATTGCACAAAATCTTTAGATAGACTGTTGCATTGGTTTAAAATCGTACTAGACGTACTTTTTAAAAGCATGTGACTATAAAAGGGAAACACTTTCAAGCCATTCATTGCAAACTATTGTAAAAAGCCCACTTGAAGCAGGTTTTTAGCACAAAAGAAAAGTTGTTTTGAAGCCCTCAAGAGCAGAAGAATCCTTTTAATTAAGAAGAAATGAGTTCGGGGTCCTGGAGTGGCTTCAGTTGCTACACCTTACGGTTAAACAAACAAGCAAGGTAAGAAAAACAGATTTTCGCGTGTCAAACTTTAGATTAGATTGAGTGTGAGCTTCTCTATTCTATCTCTTTTTCTCTTCTGTACGTTTGTTTAGGCTCGGCAACATCGCTCAGCGGATAGCGTCAAAAAGGCTGTGGAGGCGGAAGAAGAGGAAGAAGCTACAGAAGAGCCTGAAGAGCCAACAGAGGAGCCTGCAGAACCTACAGAGCAGACAGAGGCTGAAGAGCCGACAGAGGAGCCTGAAGAACCTACAGAGGCTACTGAAGAACCAGCACCCGACACTGAAGAGTTCGCAACTCAAGCGTCTAACAGCGCCACCATCGGCTCCGAAGTTGCCGCAAACTGAATGTTTAATCTTCATATTTCTTCTACTATTCCTTTCCCCAATTTTTCTTCCTTCTCCAAAGCCGTTGCGTGTCGTCACAAGATGAAGAAAAAGAACCGCAACGAAAAAAAACTATGTGATCAACCATTTTTGTAGACGTGTGTTTATTTATGTTGGCATAGCTGAGTGTTTTAGGGTGTAGATGTAGCATCATATAGAATAAAACTGCATCTAATTATTACGATATCAAATAATACTTATGGCATCACGTTAAAACCTGCTTAAATATTGTTATCCCCCGCAAACTTATCCATTAGCACCCTCTTTCAATGTGCGTAAAAGTGCGAATGTAAGACCATTTTATGACATTATCTGTCGCAATAATAAAGCAAATAGAGTGGTAGAGAGACACTAAAAGCAGGATGAATGCGTTTTACAACACTATATAAGATATACAAGATAAGCCATATAATTGCTACAATACAATGCCACATGATAATAAAATAATCATATAATAATCTCTTGGGTCTAAAAAGCTCTCATATCTCATCTCTCTCTCATAAGTTCATCACCCTCATAAATCATCGTTTGTAAGACTGTGTTTAATGAACCGTTTTTCTGACTCGTTTTATGAAATGCCTGCGATCATTTTGTGTTATTTTTTGCTCTCTTCTCATCCTATCTAAGGCCTTAGCCACACGACATAATAAAAAAGAATACAAACTGGTAACTGGCAATTTTTCTTCTGTCGTGTGGCCAAAGTTTGAAAAAGTGTTTTCTATCTCGCACACAACTGCTTGAATGAAGATCTGAAACTTTTCCTCCTCCACAATTGAGATTGCCCTTCAGACACACGAGATCTTTTTGATGATCTTTCTGGACTGCCTTCAGCACACACACAGATCATAAATAAAGCCATCATGCTCTTGTAGGAGAGTCGAAAGCAATGGGATCGACCCTGGAGATCGAAATCCACGGGAAATCTCTCAAAAAAGAAGGATGATGATGAAGAGGACGAAGAAGCCACCGAAGAAAAGAAGACATCACCAAAGAAGAAGAGCCCAACCAAGGCCAGGAGGCCGAAGCCTAAAAGCAAGGCCGCTGCATGGCAGACACCCCCATCGACCGGTAAGGACAACAAACCCACACCAAAGAAGAGCCCAGCAAAGGCCAAGAAGACCCCACCCACACGGAGGAAGAAGCGGGACTCCAAGACCGAAGATAAGGCCTTGATTGTGGCTGAGACTGGCAGCATTCGCGGTGATGACGACGACAAGAACGAGGAGAGCAGCGATGAGGAGTGGACGCCACCGTCACAGCTGGTGTCAGCACGCACCAGGCGGTCATACAGCTCCCTGGATAGGCAGGTTGAGGCTATAGATGATGATACAGTTCGGCTGCATCTCAAAGGCCGCGCCCTTGCGCTCAGAATCCCGCCACATTTGCGAAAGTGGGATGCGACGAAGGAAGTCGACGGGCCGGATGAGTCCTTCGACATGGACTGGGTGTACGGCTACAGAGGTCGGGATTCCGGGTCCAACATCCACATCCTACCCACTGGTGAGATCGCATACTACATTGCAGCCGTGATTGTCTTGTACAATCCAGAAGCACACTCGCAGCGGCACTACCGCGGGCATACGAATGACGTTGAGTGCCTGGACATCCACCCGACTGAGCCGTGGTGCGTGTCCGGCCAGGCTGAGGGGCATGATGATGATACCGGCCTCGTGCAGAAGCCACATGTCCAGGTCTGGAACTATGACGAGCTGACCGCGTTGCATATCATCGGCCTGGACTTCTTTGAGACGAGTATTCTGTCGGTGGCATTCTCAGACGCCAATGAGAAGGGAATGTCGTATCTGACAGTGCTTGAAGCTGAGACCAAGCCGACAATGTCACTCTGGGCAGTCCGTCCAAGCAAGGTGAAGCGTCTTGCAAAGGCTGTGGCAGCCTCTGAGGACGTTTACTCCATCAGCTTCCTGCCGGAGAAGCCGCAGATGATGGTCACGACCGGGGAGAGTCACGTCAGCCTGTGGAACTTTGAAGAGGGCGAGCTGAAGAAACGGCAAGGATTGTTCACGCGGAAGATTCCCAAACCGGATGCGGTCCTTTGCTCAGCATTCTCTACAAACGGGGATATCCTGACTGGTGATACTGATGGAAATGTCATGGTATGGAAGATGGTGAAGGTCGTCCGGGTGCTGAAGGGTGCGCATCAAGGGGCCGTGTCTGATATATGCGTGGTAGAGGACGGGTCATTTGTCTCTGGCGGGCTGAGCGATTCAGCCCTGGTCGTGTTTGATGACCAGTATCAGCTGATTGGCGCCGGGGCCACGCTGCCAGAGCGGTTCGGTGCTGTCCGCCGTGTCCGCTGCAGGTCGTTTTCCAAGGATGCTGACAAGGGCACGCGGTTCTACCATCTACTCGTCGGCACTACAGCCAACTGCATTGTCGATGTCAGCTTCAAAGTCGGGTCTGATAAGACGGACGTGCTTGACCTTGAGTTTGAGTGTCTTGTCCAAGGGCATAGTGGCGACATCCGGGATCTGGTTGAGGTCTGCCAAGAGGAGCAGTTCCTGTCAGGTGGCGATGACAAGGTGGTCATACTGTGGGATGCGGTGGCGCATAAGGCGATCTGGGGCAAGTCCATGACAGCTGAGGTCACGAGTGTGTCCGTGACGAGGGATGGGACGTCATTCGCTACTGGACTAGCCAATGGGGAGGTGCACCTATTCGACCTGGCAAGTAAGAAGACAAAGCTGGCTTGGACCACGGATGATAAGCAGGATGAGATCACATGTCTTGAGTTCAATCCCAAGGGGAAGAATCGTTGCATGCTGGCAGTTGCGTTTGGAAGCATTGGCAAGATCAAGGTGTTCGAAGTGGACGAGGATGATTTGACCTTGGATGAGCTCATGGAGTTTGAAGGTCACACGAGTCACGTGACCAAGATGGACTGGACTAATGACGGCATGACGCTCCGGTCAAACTCATCAGACTATGAGCTGCTATTCTGGAGTTTGAAGAAGCGGAAGCAGCTGACAAACGTCGAGGAAATCGATGATAACAGTGATGAATGGTACTCGCAAACATGCACAATTAGCTTTGAAACGTTGGGAATATGGCCGCAGATCGCGGACGGGACGGATGTCAATGTCTGCCATGCGCATGGGGATCTGGTCGCGGCTGGGGATGACTTTGGCCGGGTGAATGTGTTTAGATACCCAGCTGTGCAGCCGAGAGCGGACTCGAAGGAGCTGCTCGGTCACTCAGCCCATGTGACGGGTGTGACGTTTATCGGGGCTGGGGGGATGGCGTTGGTCTCAGCTGGGGGTCGGGAGGCTAGTCTGATACAGTGGGGGCTGAGTGGCGGTGGTGGGGATGAGAGGTCTAGGTCTAGGTCCAGATCTGGGTCTAGATAATGTGATGATGATTAAGGGGGGACGTGGAAGCCGTGGTCGCAAGTCGCTCGGACCCTGTGGCCCAGAAGGTCACAGGTTTGAATCGCCCCAGCGGCATGATGATGAAAAATTGCAATCACGGCGTTCTAGTGTATGAACCAAAAAGGTAGTGCCCAAAAATATACAATAAGGGATCAATAGAAAAAAATATTTTAAAAAATGTGATGATGTTATTGACACTGGAGATTTTGGGCACATACACTGGATAGAATGTGATTAAATGAAGATTTAGAAACCCTTTCTGGGGGATTTAAGGTGGAGAGTGCACTTGCGCAAATAAAACATGATCAGATACTTTTATCCATTTTTTGTTCTCATGGGTTTATTCCGCTATTTTTAATACACTATCCATTATAAAACTGTATTGTCACCATATTTTTGGTTCGTGTGAACATTTCGCAAAAATGACATTTTCTCATCAATACAACTGACACTTTTTCACAGGCGAAATTGGGGGCAATATTAATTAACGTAATGACAACATTTTTGGTGACATTTAATGATCATCAATTATCACACTTCATTTGCAACTCCATTGGCCGTACACTGATTCACCGATCTCAAATTCGCCAACGATTTACAACGCTGCTCTTCACCGTCTTCACTGCTGAGCTTTGTCATGCGCACAGTACTCCGACCTTCAATGGTAACGCTAACTCTTGGTATAACGTTACCATTACAACGTCCATTCCCGTTACAACGTATACTGGCATTTGACCCGTTTTCACTCCTGTCTACAATCTCAGTCCGGGCATCAGGGCTGCTACCTCCAGATGAGCTGCACAGCCGGAGCTTTGTCTGCTGCTGTACAGATGGCGCCACTGTCGTCGTCGTCTCCTCCAATGACAGTGCGCCGTCGTCTATTGTAGGTTTAATCTGTGGATGTAACATGATGGATAGCTGTGATTAATGCATTAATGGGCATTAAATGCATTGTATTAATGTTAGGGGGGCTTTAAGGCGTTTGGACGTAATTGCAGTTCTTTCCCTAGAGGTCTAACGTCTGTCGTGAGTCGTGACAAAGGGATATCAAACGAAGAAGAAGGAAAGAAAGAAGGTCTTTGATTGCTCTCATTGCATATCAAAGACGATTATTTACACCGTCTACAGGTCTTGTGTACCCTTATACTCTCCGTGCTGAAAGAGAGAAGTCTTGAAAGAAAGGAGACTCCTTCATTTTCCTCCTCCTTTTTTGTCTGGAAGGGTCCTTGAGGACATTAGAAGACTGGAGACTGACGGGTTATATGACACATGTCTTGCAAATATATCAGAGTTGTGCATTCCCCTCAGGGCTTCCTTTTGCCTTTTAAACCGGGGTTTAACTTATGTCATACCTTGACGTCGAGATTAGTTTCCACAAACGGGCTCGTCTCCTCCGTCGGCCGCGCCCTCGCCGTCGACTTGCGCTGAATCGTCGGCTCCCGCTTGCTCACCATGGAGTTGATCTGCGCTGCCGCGGCCGCGGCCGCCCTCTGCCGACACACGACACCCAGGAACGCCGACCGGAAGTTTGGCGAGAAGAACGCGTAGAGAATTGGGTTGATGCAGCTGTTGAAATACGCCAGACAGTGGGTGACGATCTGAAGCACGACCAGTCCACCGTTGCTGATATCGTACATGTTGAGCTTGCGTAACAAGAGCACGACTTGGAGCGGCGTCCAGCACAGGGCGAATGCAATGATGACGATGACAATCATCCGCGTGACGCGCTTTTTGTTCTCCTGTCCTTTGCATGAGTTCCGCTTATCCCTGCTCGGCCCGGGCCCTGTCGCCAGCGCGGCAGACCCGCGCCACAGCCGCAGCAGCATGTTCATATACAGCCAGAGTATGGCTAGTAACGGCGCTGCGAGGCTGGTGCCGAAGAACGCCGCCTGGAACACGGACCCGCTGTACCGCTCCCGGTCGAACGTGCATATGGACCGCGTCTCCCCATTGGCGAACTCGATATCCTTGTTGACAAACAGGAAGAATATGGGCACGCATGCCGTGGCCACGACAACCCACGTGACCAATATCGCCACTGTCGTATGCCCGACTGTCCGGAGTGAGATGCTCTTGACCGGGTAGACGACTGCGAGGTATCTGTCGAGTGAGAGTAGGACGAGTGTGTAGACTGCGCTGTAGGTTGTGACGTGGACGAGGTATTGGACGAGTTTGCAGCAGGTGTCGCCGAAGGGCCAGCCGATGGCGTAGTCGACGGCGGTCGGGGGGATGCAGATGGTGACGAAGAGGAGGTCGGAGAGGGCGAGGTTCTGGAAGAAAGCGAGGAGAATGGTTTAAAGTAATGTTTATGTCTCTTTTATTTTTAATGTGTTAATAAAGAAGTAAATGACTAACTCGATACGCCCGGAAAAAGCTAGATACAGACGCTAATTGCTGCTTGAAAAAGTATAATAATGTGTATTTATTCGTGTACGTTCACGCTCTTTGTGTATGATGAAGTTTTGTTGTAATTGACCTTTTCAAATTTTGTTAGTAATGCCAGTACACAAAACTTGAGTAATACCATTACGTAGCAACCTATTTTTTGAAAAGTTGCTGCTAATAGGCTTTAAAATTTCATTAGTTTTGCAGCATAGACACAAGTTTGGCAGGTGCAAATTGTGTCTCCGCCTGCATTATCTTGTTATATATGAAGGTATATTTGATATGTGTATAACTCGATGACATTATTTGTCCACTTTTTATATCAATGCAAACAATTCAAGAGCCCTTTTCCTCGTTTCTATCCCTCTCATTAGAGCTCCCACAGGCCGTGGAGAGTAAACTCAACCCGAATATATTGTATAATTAAGGACTTTTGTTTTATTATAGTACAGTGTGCATTGATTATATCTTGAAGTCTGATATATGTACACGGACAAACGGTTTTGACAGTTCTCTGTCCCAAGAGATTCGAACTCATGTCTTTCCTAAATAGAGCAAGACTACTAACCCCGTAAAGACTGTTATTGCACCTGAGGCAGAGGACAAACTGTGAGTCCCTTGGGAACGTCACACAATATGTTGTTGCAAACTTATTTTTCTTGTACACTCAATACAGGGCATTGTATATACTTGTAGATCAATGAGTCTTCTAGGTACAAAAGTCAAACCTATGGCCTGACTTAAGTCCACCCCTGTAAAGACTATCATTGCCGTCAGGAAAGAAGAAAACTGTGAGTCTCTTGGGAATATTACAATGCAAGTCTGTTTGCGTGTATAGACGGAATAATGTACGTTTGCTGTATTTTATACGTATAGATCAATGTGTTTTAGACTTGGCCAGGTACAAAAGCGCCTATATGAGATAGGCAGTGTATAAGGAACGGGAAGAGGGCTAAATATAGCGGCTTAATTGAATTGAACGTCTGAGGCTTTATCAGTGCGTGTGCCATAGGCGAGAATAATATTGAATGCTGGGTCACCAATTTTTTATTATTCAAAATCATTTTAAACATGACTCAAGACTGTTATCATTTTTGTCCAGCTTACAAAACATATATTATTAATTGAATGCATCTATTCTTGTACATTAAACCATCTGCCGACACATGTACACACGTATATCCGGTGTACACGTGCAAAATTGGTTTTTTTTCTTCCCCCATCTCATTTTTGTGCTGCTGCGTTTTAATAGCAAATTGTGTAACGTTAAGATTTTGTTTCTTGGGAAATAGGAACTTCCCTTCCCTTGACAATAGCAATTTATTAGTAGACAGGAAATGAAACTTCTTTTAATGTAAATTTAAAGCCTCTTGAAGGGTAAACTTCTCGAGAATTTTGTTTAAAATGCTGTACAAAATGGGTTTCTTTGTGTAGGATAACTTTATTAAAAAGGTTAAATTGTATGTAGTAATTATGATCGAATGAGAAAGTTAATAAATATACTGTACAATGTTTTTACCTTGACATATACTCCGAGCTCACTAAAATTATATATGAAAGGGTCTCTAACTCAAGAAAAGTTGCCCCTTGCCAAATCGTAATATACCTACGTACAGTAAATGTGCTATACCCCCTGCAATCAACATTCTTAGCCATGTACTTCAGTTCCAGTCGTAGTAAGCTGTATTAAGCATAATTTATTTCACTTTTGCAAAGTCAAAAAGAATAATAAACCTGTCATGCGCCTATTTCACAACAGTATAATTAATATTTTTATGTTGGGCATATTTTCCTGCCAATAATATTGAACAGAACACAATAGGGAAGTTGCCTTTCTCATAGTGCCAATATCTTAATTGCACATTGTGATTTCTTAGAGCAGGAAAAAATAGATTATATCAGGTGTACTTTTCAGAGCACATTAATTAATTCTTACATTATAGAAGCCCACAACAAAGCGTTATAGGCACCAGGAAAAATCCTTACAATTATTAAATGCACCCCGGACTTTTAATTATACAAAATCCCAGCCTTTTCAAACAGTGTCGTTTTTTCTGAATAGACATTCATTCCGGAGCCCGCAGTGGTCTTAGCTTTGAAGAAATATTGCTACCATGGTGAATAAATTTTGTCAAAATTTAGCAATTAATTGTAATATTTTAATCATAAAGGCATCATCTACACGGGAATGAACATATTGAATGAAAAAAAATCCAGAATTATTCTTTCAGCAGTGTCTACACTGGAATGAAAAAAGAATTATTCTGAAATTCTTCTTTTTCAAAGGAAATAATTCCTTCTACTGGCAGGCATTCTCTGCCTTACTTGCTGGAGGCCTGCCGCTAAAAGGAGGGAAATATTCCGGAATTATTCTTTTTTCATTCAATATGTTCATGCCCCTGTAGACGCTCCCAAACTGTTTTCCTTATTTTGCAATTAAAGTTGAGTGTAATCCCACAGTGCGGAGCTAATTTGAAAGACGTCTGTATTCAAAAATCACGGGCAAATTTCAAAAGTTTCGTATTTAAGACGAGCATTCGCTTTTGATGGATAGATTGACAGCTAAAATGTCTTAATTTCTCAGACATTTTTCGAGTTGTAATTGGCTGAAGCTAATCTATTAATGTCGCTTGTGTATGATTAATTTTCTATCATTTATGCACTATGCTCCTGCTAATACTTTACAATTATACATATATTAAGTACAATGAAGTGCTATCTCTATCTTTTTCTCTCAGCCCTGGGGAAAAGTGTACAAACAGTGCAGTGAGAGTATTGACTATTTTCATTCTTTCCCTCAAGACGGCCTAAAATAACAAATAAAACGTCATCGACGCTGTGTCCACAATTCGGATGAGAAACTGACACAAAGTGTGTCTCTGGATACTTTGTCCATTACTCCATGTCATGAGAGAGTGTCAATGTCTTAAGAGATGCATATGTGCAGTATAAGGTCTGTTAATAGACCAAAAGTACGCAGAGATGCTCTCAAGAGATTTGACTTTTAGATAGAGGCCGAAAAACGATCTTGCTCTGGATGAATAAATCCCGAACAAATGATGATAGTCGGAACATTCTATCTTGTATTCTTCTGGGGAGGGAGAGAAATGTATAAGTGTGTATAATCTCCCGGGTCAGATCTAGTGTTAAAACAAGCGCGTTTATAGCGTGAGAAGCACCCGGTCTTAATTGACGAAAGGAAGACGGAATAATACTCTGTCGCTCTGTCAGGTCGCACCATCATTACTCTCTCTCTCTCTCTCTCTCTCTCTCTGTGGGTCGGGCTCGCTCTGCATGGGACAACGTGAGTAGGAGT
>LR140706.1:0-15398 GCA_900659605.1 Tisbe holothuriae | reverse complement strand
TTCCTTGGCGACACAGCCCTTGACGGCACTGCGGCCCCACCGCCAGTATGCACATCGATATTATCAAACGCCAAATTCCGCTTCACCCTCCTTCCCTCCAGCTGAGGCCTCGTCGATGCAGCAGCCCTGCTGACCGGCATCAGCTCAGCTCTTGACGTTGCTGTGGTCGCTGCTTTCTTCGTAGCCGCGGCGGCGCTACGCCGAGTGGTCCTCGTAGCGGCGCCCTTTTTAACATTTCCCTTGACACCAGCGGTCACGTTAATCTGCCGCCCGTGCTGCAAATCGAATCCCTTCATCCGCCGCATGAGCTTCTCAATCTTGGCCTTCTGCCCTTCATGATTCGGCCCGGACGCGAGGAGCGCCAGATCGGAGGTCTCCGACGCACTCGGAAGACCATTCGTCGCGAGGCGATTGTGGGCGTGGCTCACGGAGGAGTGGTGCGACGTCACCGACATCGGGCTGATGCTGTCCACGCGCTTCTCCGGCGAGAACAGGCCTTTGAGCACCTCCGGCTTGGGCTGGTTCAACTCCTCGTAGATCTTGCACATCATCTCCGCTTGCGAGTCGACGTAAACGGGCGTCACCGTCTCGGACAGGAACGAGAGCATGCTCTTGGGCGAGTTCCAGATGCCGATCTGACGCAAATGCGTCAGGATCTCATCCTCGTACATCTGCTGCTTCTGCTGCGACGCGAGCAGCCAGTGAAGCTCAATCCGGTAGAGGACTTGCAGCTTGTGGTCGACAATGCGCCCTTCCAGCTCGGCTGACGTCCGCCGCTTGCCGACCACATCCGGGGCGACGAGGAAGTTATCCGTGACAAACTCCTCCAGTGCCTCTGACGACCCCGTGCTGTGCTGTGTCTGCGTGCTGATGTACTGTACAGCTGTGCGTACGGTGACCTCAGCCAGGCCCACGAGAGATCCGTCCTTTGGACGGTATGTGAGTGCGTTGTGCTGCAGCAGCATGAGCTTCTTGAGCACTTCATCCTCGTCTCCACTCTGGAGCACCTGTTTCAGCTCCTTGTCGTGCACCTCCTTGTACACTCTCCGCTCCTTGTTAAGAGCGCTTTCCTTGAGCGGTGGACATGGGACGTCTTCAGATCGGCGGCGGGTTTCTGGCCTTTGGTCCTGGTTACTACCACTAGCATTGCTACGTAGCGCCCTTCGACTCTGACCCAGTCTTAGGAGTTCCGCGCCTCTTGTCAGCGCGCCGGACGAATCCCCGGCAGATGACTTTCGACTGAAGGAGACTGTTCTCTGCATTCCGGAGCCTTCCCCAGACGACTTTCGAGAGAACCCAGCCGCCTCTTCCGACTTTCTCTTTGTAAACGCAACGACTCCACTCTCTTCGGAGGTCCGTCGGAGGAGCCTGCTTCTCTTCGCCTCCGAGCCATTGGCGATATCAGACCCTGCCGCGCTGGACATGGCAGTGCGGCGCTTTCTGTTCCCGCCAGACGCGATCGACTCCATTTCAGAAACACTCCGCGGCGGCTGAAGCACTTCTCTCGACATCAGACCACTGTGCGAGATTCCGAACTTCTGCAAGATTTTCTGCATGTCCTTCCGGAAGCGTGTCTTTTGATCTCTCTTGGCGGAACTGTCGCGGTTCTTGGCGGTGATGGCGTTGAGTTTGTCGATGTAGCGGTGGAAGGGCCGCGTTTTGGGGAGAGACCATGACTGGAGCGCGGTCCAGAGGGAGTTCTCCGAGCATTGTTGGAGGTCGTGGAAGTCGATGACGGAGCCACGATGTTGCCTGAAAAAGAAACAAAATGGTTACTACAACAAAAAGACTTGTTACTACTCTATATATGAAACCATACTTGAGAGCTTTAGCAAAGGCCACTTTAACTTTGGCCTCCTCATCTTTGCTCTCGTCCTTCTCTTCTCCACTCTGCTGTCCGCCATCATCAGCCTTAAAACTCGCCGCCGTGTCCACGACATTAAGCGAGACCTCAGCCTCCTTCCACTTGCCACTCGCGCCCAGTACGCGCTCATCGAGCAAATTCTGCACAATGGCCTTTTCAGTCGGCGGCACCTTGGTCGTGTTATTCTTGGCACCACTGCTGTAGAAGAACTGGTTCAACGTCGTTTGACTTGATGGAAGCCGCGTCACTACGATGATCTCATTCGACCCGGATGAAGTAGCTGTGGGTGTGGCAGCAGCCTTCTTGCCCTTGGCCAGCGGCTTGACTGGTGAGTGCAGGTTCGGTCTGTCCCACTCGTACAGTGCGGCGACCTCTTGCAGCGCCTTTTTGAGGTTTGCAGCGCCGCCCTCCTTGCCTTCGAGTTGTTTGGACAGCTCCGTGGCGTCAAATGCCTTTCCCATGAGCCCGGGGTCGTCCTTGTCGTTGATGGAGACGTTGAGGTTGGTTTCATCGACGTAGCAGCGTTCAAAGTGCCACTCGAGGAAGGAGGAGATCGGCTCCCAGCTCGTCTCGCTCAGTTCCTGAAAGAAACAAGACAAGGCAATTATTAGCGGTCTAATGCTTACTTTGTAGAATCTTCAGTAGTTTGGCAAAACCTTTAAAGTAGATAATAGCCTGTCATATACCTGGAATACGGCCGTATTGATGTAAGTGGGCACCGAGAAATACCCGGACGCCGAGTAGAACCGCACCCCAAAGTGTACAATCTCCTGCGGCTGCTTGGGCCCATTGCTGGCAGCCTCCTTATGGAGTAATCCATCCTTTGAGAGAGTGTTCCTTGTCGACGCCGTGGGCAGACTGGCCCCCAGTGGACATCTGGATGCCAGGAGGTGGAGAAGGGTCTGGCGAAGGTGTGAGAGGTGCTCCTGGAGCTGACCCTCGGACAGGGACTGCAACATAAGGAGTTATTAGAGGATATTTATAAGGGATGTAAAGGAGTCCTTGTTACCTTAGTTAGCGGTAAAGCCTGGTCCAGATCGATGAGGAACACGACCTGGGAAGGCATGATCACGGTGTATTGAGGCTAATGACACATTATGAGGGCCACTTAAGGCACAGTTTGACACATTTTGACTTAATTTTGCAGTTTTGAGCAAAACACTAAAATTTGTTGAATATTTCTTTGACTGAGCTGAAGCTTGCGTTGAAAACAAGATTAGGGTTGACGGAAAATTAAAAGGGCGAAAAATAAAATTAACCGCATTTGTATTTAACAAGAATAAAGCTCTTTAAAGCAATACTCTGATCTCGTTATTAACCCCATTAATATGAATTAATGTAGTGAATTGCTGTCGAACGAACACATTTGAGATACCAGCATTTTTTGATATAACAACGAAATTAAAATACCGTCGTCCCTTAAACGACCGGGAAACGAGAAAAGGAGAAGAGAAAGATCACCGATAACAGCGAGATGCAAAGGAAGGTTCCGTGCGAAAACTGGCATTTAAAATTCCGTTAACGTGAACCAGAGAAATTCTATGCAGTGAACAGGATTTTAATACAAGGCCTTTTTAATAATTAAGTAGGTTCTTCACCGTTCCTAAATATTCTGTTTGAGGAAATTGTCTTCGTGATCCGAATATGTAAAATAACAATTTGTATTCATGCATTTGTGCATATAACGCCTTGCAAGTACTAAATGAACTTAATTCTAACACAATATGGCATTAAATTAGATAAAATCAAGGTTTAAAGTAAAGATTGCTCTATTAGTTTATAGTGGTACATATAAACTCCTTGGACATAAATATATACCCATTCCGTGTCCTAAAGCCGCAATTTCTATCGAATCTAATATAATTGTAAGCAGGTTCAAGTTCCGACAGAGCTCTATCTAGGATGTAAATTTTATAGTCCGAATTAGGTTCCCCACCCTTGTCCGAATATAGCGTTGTATTTTAGTACGTCATTTTCAAACATTAACGGGCTCTTGATCTTCCTCATTCGCAATCAGCTCCCTCCTATCCTCCCCACCCACAGCACCACCATCCCCTCCCAGCAGAGCCTGAATCTCCTCCATACTCCTGCCCTTCGTCTCCGGCACACACAACCAACAAAAGACGGATATCAGCACCATACACAACCCAAAGATGCAGAACGTCACCCCCGCGCCCACCAAGGCCACCAGCGGCGAGTAGAACTGAGTCACGATGAACGCGAGGAGCCAGTTTGTGCTCGCTGTGATTGCTGTTGCGGGTTCTTTAACCTCAGCTTTGAATAGTTCTCCCATCATGAGCCAGGGGACTGGGCCGAAGCCGATGGAGAAGGCGAGGATGAAGATGCAGAGGCTGGTGAGCGGGAGGAAGGTGACGGAGGCGGCCGTGGCGGGGGCGTGGTCACGGAGGAGGAAGTACGTTCCTAAAAGAAAATGTGATATTATGTTCTGAAATATGTAACTTTCTGGTTGAATTGTAAGTCCGTAAATGTAAGGTTATGTAGCAAAGTTTACCTAATCCAGCAGATGCCACCGCCATAATCAGTCCGGATGATATGAGAAGTGGCTTTCTGCCAGCGCGGTCTACAAGCCCCATGGCGATGAAAGTGCCTAAAACTTGAACCAGGGCAACCAGAAGACTCTCAACAAAGGAATCCAACTTGGTTCCGGCAGACTAAAGGAATAGAGTTAAAACATAATTCACATTGATTAATAATAAGTTAGTACCTCAAATATGTTGACACTGAAGAAAATGACGGCATTCACTCCAGACATCTGCTGTCCAAACATCAACGCCATCGAAATCCCAAGTGGCTTCAAATTCGACCTCTGCATCAACTGACGGAGACTCGACGTCCTCGTCGGATTGTCTGGCCCGACTGGAGCCGGCTCAGCAGCCGCGGATAGGATCTCCAGCTCAGCCTCGACGTTCTCAACGCCTCGCAGGAACCTCAGCGCGCGTCTGGCGTCCTCATACCGCCTCTGTTGCAACAGATAGCTCGGGGACTCTGGCACGAACACGAGGAGGATGCTCCACACACCGCATGCCGCGATGCACGACACACCGAGCCACCGCCATGAGTGGAGCAGCCCGAATAGGTCAATGTACAGGACGCCGATTGTGACGAGCAGCTGGAATGCGGATCCGAGACGGCCGCGCAGTGCGTTGCTCGATGTCTCCGAGACGTAGATTGGCGCGACGACGGTTGCAAACCCGCACATGATGCCACAGAAGAAGCGGCCGACGAGGAGCATCCAGGCGACCGCGGCTGAGGTGAGGAAGATGTAGGAGATGGCGAAGCCGGCTGAGGTCCAGAGCATGGTGGTGCGGCGGCCGAGGCGGGAGAGGATTAGGCTGCAAAGGGGGCCTGGAAATGAAAGACGTATTGATGATATATTTTTTACGTAACTGTTAACCAGAGATTGTTATTTGTACAAAACATTTATTTTTAAGAACAGCATATGTATAAAAAGAAATCCATTGGAAGAAGCATTACTTGAATAATTGTCCATAACTTGATTATCCTCCTTTACATTAAAGTTAAGGTCCTACCTCCTACTAGAGCTCCCAGGGGTGCAAGAGATGCCACAAAATTAGCCTCTGTAGGCGTGATGATAAAATCATCCAACGTTCCGAGTTTGAACATTCTGGTGGGGTCGAAAGGGGGTTCTTCATACGGGAGGGGTTCTTCAGGAAGCCAGGTTGACCCACTGAAACAGAAAATAAAAGGAAATTTCCAATTACTGGTGATCTGGAATTTGACTAAAAAATTAATTATAACATTAACATTACTAATAAACACGCAAAATTCAATAGCTCCACTGTTAAAAACTATTTAAAATATACTTTTTAAAGGAAATATGATTTTTTCCACTACGTTAAAAAACGTACTTAATTTTTATCCCTCCGTAGTCAATCCTCTGATATCCCGCCAGATTGGTTCCGTTGATGAGGCTGAGCGCCGGTCCGGACCAGCCGAGTGTTGCGCCCATGATGAGCCCGCCCATCGTGGCAGCCAGGCAGGCGAGGCATTGGGCAAGAACGCCGCTGAGCTTCAGGGTTGGGATGCGGGGAGACTGGTCATCGGTACCTGTAAAAGCAAGACATTAATTATTTATGCTCCTGTAAATCTCATTCGCCACTAAATATTCGGATTTGCACCATAGCATTACAGTCATGTTGTAGGTTTCAAGCTCTTGGAAGACTCAAGTGATCAATGTTGATAAATAATATGTGTTTAAGCTTATTTATTATATGTTTTAATATTACCTGAATCCCCACCATCAATCGGTGGATAGGAGCTGGGCATAGAATTATCAGCTTCTGCAGACATTTTAACTATATTTCCTTTGTATCCACAAGGAATCGGCACAAAAATAACAACCAAACAGGTGTGACACAGTTTCCGCCTCACTTTTTATTCCATGAAATTGGACACTCTTAAAACAACGACTAAAATCACATTTGTCTTTTCACATAACTACGGCTTATTTGCGTCTCTTGATTGTCTATAAAATGCACTTTACTTGGCCTGCGCATGCTCAATACTGAGCTTAGGCCCACTGCTGTACAACTCGCCGATGGTCGTCTGAAATGTGGGGAAAGCAGGCATGATTTTATACTACTTTTAAGACTATTTACTATTTACCTGTCTCCTAATGAGCTTGAGAGCGTCCCTTGCCTTGATGAGCCCCTTGGCCTGCTCGTCGGCACTCAGCTCTTGGGACGCCTTGAATGCATCACGGACGCGACGGACGGTGTAACTCCTACAGAAGGAGAGAACAACATAAACACGAGTTCATTGTTTGTACAGTGCGGTGTCATGCGACAAATGGAAGGTTAGTGGGACGAAAACGCCCCCCCCGTATGCAATGAAAACAAAGCAACGAGGAGTTCTAGTGAAACATCTTCTAGATGTACGTATTAATGATTTCCCTAGTTTGGTAAACATTCACTGCTTTGTAGTTTAACATACCTTCATTTGCCTTTGGGATACACATAATATTGCCATTATTGGCATTGCATATATTCGATTTTCCTGCTGAAATGGTGTTTCCCCCTTTTTCTCTCTCGTTGTTTTTTACCTGAAGTTGTAATCCTGGAAGTTGTTTCCAGCCCTCAACAGCTGCTTGTACAGCACGAGAGCAGCGCGGGAAGAATTGGAAGCAGACATCGCGGAGCCGGGGGAAGGACACAAGCTACAACAACAGCACAAGGATGGAGGTCTGGAGCAAGGACACGAGGAGTAGCAAGGATTAGCAAGGCCAAAAAACGAGAGCAATTATCAATTGTTGTTCTTCTTGTCAAGTGACAACAACAAAAGGAAAGGGAAGACAGTTTGAAATATATAGGATAAAGGCTTCCCACGGAGTGGGGAAATGTAGCAAGAAACTCTGCATATTCCCGCATAAAATGGTTCCAAATGTACCTTAAATTGGTATGGATATTCGCCAATTACATTTAGCAGCTTGAATCCTCGTATTTATTTTTCACTATTCTACATGTTAAAAGGCTTTCAGCACAATACTATTTGGCAACCCTGTAACATGGACAATGTAAACACGGCTTTTCTGGAAATATAAAAATTATGCATGACAACTAGAACTTTATTATATTTGTGATCTATTTATTAAATAACATCGATCATGTCGCTACTGTGCCGCCTCCTTGGCAGTGCGTGCGTCCGCGGCTACCACCCGTCTGCGTCGCTGCTTCCGTCGTGCGCCGCCCGTCTGACGCACAATGACGCGGAGACCAAAAGCAGAGCCAAAAGCCCCGAAGTGCCGCCGCAGGGTCCCGTGGTCATCAACGGGGTCGAGTACAAAAGGGATAACATGACTAATGTCACGCCCAGAATTCTAAAGTAAGATTTGCTTTGCGGAGTATTTACTTCACAGTTCTTACACCTCTACATGCTAATCAGTAATCATAAATCAGGCATGTGTTTGACAGTGTTTCTAAGTTTATAATAAGTATCTATGTAGGCATTTGACTAAGTCAACATTTTTCTGGGAATTATAGCTCGCCTGTAGTCAATAGTTTTATTCGCAAAAATGGCAGTAACATATTTCATAAATAAGTATCATGTCACAAATGTTAGTGCAATTTAATTCCTTCTTCCAGCCTCCTCGTCCGCCAGCTCCACCATCAACCGCACCACCCTCTCCACCTCCTCAAGACGCGGATCGTCAACCACTTCTACACCAAATACCGCGGATCCCGCGGCAACCCCGTCTTCTCGCTGCACGACAACCTGGACCCCGTTGTCACCATAGAGCAAAACTTTGATCAGTTACTCGTGCCAAAGGTAAAGAATTAATTAACTCAAAAGCCTGAAAATCCATTAGAAAAGTTAGCTAAATTTATATTACAGAATTTTTGGCCAATAAAAAATTACTTGTAAATTTATTTTGTGCCTATTTAACAATAATTAAGAGTAAATTTATATGATGCGTTTTTCTATCCCGTAGGATCACGTCTCTCGGAAGCAATCCGACTCTTACTACCTGAACCGAGAGCAGATGCTTCGCGCGCACACGTCCGCTCACCAGACGGAGCTCATCACCATGGGGCTGGACAACTTCCTCGTAGTGGGGGACGTGTATCGCAGGCAAGAGACTAATAAAATTATAGTCGTGCATTCCAGTTTATAGAGCTTGATTCACAAACTCATTTTAATCTTCCGTTCTGGATTTGATTTTGGAGCAATTTTCAGTAGTTTTTAATTGCGTTACTGTAAAGTAATCATTCCAAACTAAGTTTCATTCTACAATCTTCTAGAGATGAGATCGACTCCAGCCATTACCCCGTATTCCACCAAATGGAGGGCGTCCGCCTTATGGAGGAGCACGAGCTCAACGAGATCTACCCGAGCGGGAAGCGGGTGGCGCTCTTTGATGAAGTGGAGAGGAGGAGTCCGGAGCGGCAGGAGAAGCACACGGTGGATGCGGCAAAGATACTAGAGCTGGATTTGAAAGGGTGTCTATTGGGGTTGGCCAAGGAACTCTTCGGCCAAGGTATTATGTTTATCAATCATTGAATAGAACTCACTTTCCCCAAACAGGACAATAACTTTACTTCATGAACCTACTATACAACTTTATATAATAGCTGATTTATAGCTCTATGCTTTACTTACTATAATTTGAACTGGCATTAGCTGTCTCATTTGTGTGATAAAATATGTGTGTTTGAGATTCCTAAATTATAATTTAGGCTTGGTAAAATAATATCACCATTTGTTTCTCTATAGAAATCGAGTACCGTTGGGTCGACGCCTACTTTCCCTTCACTCACCCTTCCTGGGAGCTAGAGATCCTGTACCAGGGCAAGTGGTTGGAGGTGCTGGGCTGCGGTATTGTCGAACAGAAGCTGTTGGAAAACGCAGGGGCGCAGAATAAAATCGGATGGGCATTTGGATTAGGTAACGGCCCATGCATATGTAACAAGTAACGGCCAGACTTTAGTTTCCGATTGCATAGTATTTGTCATCTCAATGATCTCATGATCAAGGTTTCTTAACCTTTTTTGAAAGCATTGTTTTAGGGCATAAACCGGATTATGTGGATTCAATGACCTCCATGTTAAATTATTTCAGGATTGGAACGGTTGGCAATGAGGTTGTACCAGATCCCAGATATCAGAATCTTTTGGTCCCGGGACTCCGGTGTTACAAACCAGTTCAAGCACAAGACTCCAGAGGACAAAGTGGTTTATCGGGTAGGTTTGGACGATTCTTACAATCATTAGAAATACATTTGATGAGCTTCTGTTGATTCTTAGGAGGTGAGCAAGTACCCCCAATGCACCAACGACCTCAGCTTCTGGCTGCCCGATCCCGACTTCTCCCCAAATGACTTTTACGACCTCGTCGGTAGCATCGGAGGAGAGATGATTGAGCAAGTTGAAATCGTCGATTCGTTCTTCCATCCCAAGAAGAAGAGGCAAAGTCACTGTTACAGAATCACGTACAGGTAATGACTAATGAGAACATCCATTAGTGTCCACAAATTGGTAGTAATTAAGACTATTTCGACAACTCGCTTCTTCTCTTACAGTAAGCAAGTAGTAAAAATCAAATATCCATGAGTAAAATGATAAATTTTTGATTAAAATGTGTATCATATTATCTGCCACCCATAAATCATGCTTTTAGTAGCCCTATTCTGCCTGGGCTGCTGGACATTTAGGCCGGATGGCAGAAGGCAGAAGAGAGGATTACATGAGGTTATGACAAATCTGACCACCAGGGTGCCGTTTTTTGAAAGTACATCGCTCTATGCTTACTTTTGCCTTGATTTTTATTTCAGGAGTTTGGAACGCACTCTCACCCAAGAGGAGGTGAACGAGGTTCACAAGCAGATAGAATCCGAGGCTACGACACAACTAAAGGTCGAAATAAGATAATCCAGTGTCAACGTTTTATTTGACACAGTGATAATGTTAAATATAACCTCATTCAATTCCAAGCAGTGTTCTTCTGATATAATTATGACTTTTGGACCGGTAACTTTCGAGTAATTATGCATTTTTAATATCACAATGCGAGTTGTAATCACGCGCAGTCATTCATGTTATGCCCAGTCAGATCTACCAGCGCCACCTCCTCCCCACACCGCCTGCACTGGACGCTCCCAAACGGGCACGCCCTCTCATGCACGTCCACCCTTCCCGGGTCGCCGCTAAACTCGCACCCGGCAGTCGAGAACCGACACTCCATATGCTTGATACTCATGTGCTCCATCAGGGCCACTGTGCACGACAGCGCGTCATTGCAACCGTGCGGGCAGGTCACGGGGGAGGCGCGTGAGCCTGATGGCTGGGATGCCTGAGCGGCTGAGCTTGCGTAGTTGCAGTCGTGGTCTGCCATGGCGTCCCTTGTCCCGATGAAGGCGCATTTCGGGGCGTTGTCGCACGGCTTCAGCTGGTGGTTGCCGGTGCCGAGCAGGGTCCGAATGGTGTCCTCCAGGGCGAGGTTCCTGGTGGGTGGCCTGGAGTAGTTGCCACGGCACTGGGGGCAACGCTGCTTCACCTGTAAATACGAGATTTAAACCTAAACTGGGACATTTTTTGCATCTTTTTCTGTCACCTTGTTGATGCACTCCCCGCAGATTGCGTGTCCCTTGTTGCAGACCAAGTAGTCCTGGTCGGTCCGGATGTTGATGCAGACGGGGCACTCGAGGACAGACTGCATCGGGGAAGAAGGGACTGCAGATGCTGCACTGGGGAGAGGAGATTTTGACATCTCGATGTAGTCCGTGGACTCTCTTTCCACGACTGCTGGACTGCTGGTACCCGGCACTGGCCGCACTGCCGTAGAAAGAAAAACGAAAGATGTGTAACCAGAGGTGTTTCTCTGGTGTAACAATATATTTCTTTCGAAGAACCTTCTTGCACTGCCTCAGGCCTTCCCTCAGGCCCTCAGCTGTTTTAGCCTGTTTATGGTGATTTTAAAAACATTACCCAGCTTCGATCTTAAAAGGGCACTCAGCAGTTTTGCTAGGATTTAAAGGAACATTTTTGCAGAGACTTTCTCAAATTTGACGCGTCAGAGATAAGACATGTTTTGACTGCTTTGAGCCGTTGTAATATGCAAGGTTGGGTGACTTGCTTCCTATTCTTCCGACGCTTTTCGCTTTTCTGCCATCTTGTAGAAAATGTTCTTGAGGCCGATCAGGGACTCCACTATTTATAATTTTAGCCTTTTTTGACAGAAGCAAGCCAACATCGTATAATTTTTCTTCCTTGTAAAGACATAGCAGAAGTATTTTCATAAACAATAATGAACAGGTAATGCCTGCAAAGTTATCGCTGATGACAGCGAATGTATTTTTTTAAATGTGGTAACATCATTATGAGTCGGATGGATTCTAATTCCGTCCCCTTTAAAGCCCTTTTCTTCTTCTCTTCTCTCCATTTTCAACAGCTGCCCGAGCGGAGTGCTTGCTTGCCTGACTGGCTGGCTGCAGCAGACTGAGCTATTCAGTGTGTACACACACATTTGGGTCTTTTTGGGAGAATCTGCTTTTTCTTCTTCAGCTTCTTCTTGTCCAGGGCGTCCGTCGTCGTCTGCCACCGACCGCATCTTGATCGCCACAGCCACAGAGCCCACCATGGCGTCGCTCAGGGGAATCACCAAGATGGCAAAGGTAGGAACAGTCTTTAGAAACCACGGGCATGCAGCAGAGCTTCTTTCTTGTATTAAAAGTGTCGCCTCGTTTGTCCCTTTCCTTCCTTCCAGCGGCCTCTGTTCCGCCTGTACTCCACCGCGCCTGCGGCATCCAATCTGCCACCAGCCACTCAGGTACAAGCAACAGATTAGACAGACGTCTGGGAACAGCTTTTTGAGTCCCCATTTTCTCTGCTCTATAGGTTTCCGTTTTGAACAATGGCATGCGCGTGGCCACAGAGGACTCGGGTGCGCCCACGGCAACCGTCGGACTCTGGATCGACACCGGATCCAGGTAGGACGACAGTCACAGACCATTAAATAGACTACTTCCACTATAAGCCTATTTCAGGTACGAGACCGCCGAGAACAACGGCGTTGCCCACTTCCTGGAGCACATGGCGTTCAAGGGCACCGCCAAGAGGACCCAGACCGGGCTGGAGCTGGAGGTGGAAAACCTCGGCGCGCACCTCAACGCGTACACCAGCAGGGAGCAGACCGTATTCTACGCAAAGTGTCTCAGCCAGGACATTGGGCAGGCCGTGGAGATCCTATCCGACATTCTGCAGAACTCAAAGTTTGAGGAGTCCGTAAGTGAACGAATGTAAACCACTGAGCTATAAATTATAACCTTGTTCTCTTAAAGGCCATTGAGCGTGAGCGTGGCGTCATCCTCCGCGAGATGCAGGAGGTCGAGATGAACCTCCAGGAGGTGATTTTCGACCACCTCCACTCCGTGGCCTTCCAGGGCACCCCGCTCGGCCGCACCATCCTCGGCCCCACCAAGAACATCCAGAGCATCTCCAGGGACGACCTCACCGACTACATCAAGACTCACTACACGGCCAACAGGATGGTGCTGGCTGGCGCTGGTGGCGTGGCCCACGACTCCTTGTGTCAGCTCGGAGAGAAGCACTTTGGCAAGCTCGGGAATGACATCCAGGGGTCGATGCCGGCGGATGTGCACTGCAGATACACCGGTGAGTTAACGAGAAAAACTGAGATTTAAAAGATGCCTTAGGTAGTTTTTGTCAGGACGGCATTGCTATCTGCAATACATTAAGAAAGCTTAGCTACGGATACTGCTTATAGGATTCATGAGAGACGTTCATACTACTAAAATCATAAAACAGTAAACTTAAATCAATCGCATCAAACTAAGCACTATTTTGAGCCGTTATTGTTATTGTCTTCGTTCTTCTCCAGGCTCCGACATGCGTTTCCGCGACGACGGCATGCCGTTCGCCCACGTGGCCGTGGCCGTTGAGGGCGCCGGCTGGACCAACCCCGACAACATCCCCCTCATGATCGCCAACAGCCTCATCGGCAGCTGGGACCGCTCCATGGGCGGCGGCAGCCACAACGCAAGCCACCTGGCAAAGTACTGCCAGAAGGAGGGATTCGCCACCAGCTTCCAGGCGTTCAACACGTGTTATAAGGATACCGGATTGTGGGGTATCTACTTTGTGGCCGAGAGGATGCAGGTCAGTTATATTTTGGACTATAAAACGTGGTAATGGCCAAACAAGCCATTTAAGCCTTTAAATTGATTTGAAGTCTAACATGGTGTGTTCCTTCCAGATTGAGAACATGATGTTCAACATCACTCAGGAGTGGATGCGCATGTGCACGAGCGTGACCGACTTCGAGGTGGACCGCGCCAAGAACGCGCTCAAGACCAACATGCTGCTGCAGCTGGACGGCACCACGCCCGTCTGCGAGGACATTGGCAGGCAGATGCTCTGCTACGGAAGGAGGCTGCCACAGGAGGAGCTCATTGCGAGGATAGACGTGAGTTGAAAAGACTTAACCTCCTCAAATCCCTAACTGATCATTAATTTCTCTTACAGAATGTGAACGCCGCCCTTGTCCGCGACACTTGCATGAAGTACATCTACGACAAGTGCCCCGTGGTGGCCGCCATGGGACCCATTGAGGGGCTCACCGACTATAACAGGCTGAAGAAGGGAATGTACTGGCTCAGAGTTTAAGTAAAAGCTAAAGGACTATTTCTTATTTGTGTGTTGTGTATACATGAGAATAATGTGAAAAGAAGATGAGGCTCGTTTTGAAACGAGTGGTTAATAAAAGATAAAAATATTGGTTTGTGTTTGTTCCGACGATTTCTAAAATGTGGACGTTAACTAGGGTACTGGGTTTAGACATGAAATTCGAGACCTATGTCTCGAATTTTATGGTTTAGATATCAACCCTTCCTGTAGCCGGTTTTTGTTTGAATGATTTTTCAGTCTAATCGTGATCCAAATCCGATTTTGCTTAATAAAAATGGATCAAATTCATGCTAATCGCCACGATTAACCGAAAAAAGTTTAAACAGAACCGGCTTCTGCTTTATCCGTCTGTGAGGAGGTTCATAAATATTGGACTCAAAGTACTAGGATAACGAGGATTTGTACGAGAAGATAATATTATTACCAATATCAAAGGTTGCGCCTTAAAAATTAGTTTAGCAATATGTATTTGATGTGATACAGGGTGATCAACTGAAAATGGCCAAAAGTAAAGAGGCATTACTCATACATGGCTGTCTTGGCAAACTTGCCTTTGAAATTAAAAATGCTTGGAAATTCAATGCAATTTATGTGAGTTGTCTTGGTTTTCTCATATAAGAAGCTACTAGGTGAATTCACACAATTTACTGATACCCTATATATGGACGAAAATACACCATATGGCCCATGTTTAAAGCAACTTTTGTGTTTAGGAGTTAAGAATTATGATTTACAAGTGACCAACATGAATAAGAATAATTCCAATAAGACATTGAATCAGGCTTGACAATATATGAACCAGAATAATGAGAATGGGAGTCAAGTTTACTCGACAACTTTATGTTACACAGACTGAAGTCAAGCAAGAATCAAGCAATTTTACAGAAAACTTGAAAATTAGCACCTTGCAAAAAAATTGAAAAAATCTATTATAAACAAATGTAATGTTTAAAAATAACATTTCTACCCAAATATGCAATAAATTTCCAGATTGATTTTGCTTCATAAACATTTTTCTAAAGTGTTGCATGTCTCAGCTAGTCTCATTTAGTTTTGGCCACTTTCGATTGATCACCCTGTAGTTGGGACTATTATGCGCATTACAGTATTACACACAAGATACAATTTGCACACCGTTTTCTCTGCTGTTCACTTTATATATTTTTTTTAAATGGTAACTATTTGTAATGTTCACATATTTTAAATAACGCAAAAGTTTCATTATATAAGAGACAACCTTGATTTGACGCAAATGGTAGATTGATCACTTTTTAACTAATACACGAGTAGAAGCGGATACGATTAACTTTAAGCACAAACATGGTTCCTTAAGTAATATCACTGGCCAGCATGTT
>LR140705.1:0-15397 GCA_900659605.1 Tisbe holothuriae | reverse complement strand
GTGTAACAAATGTACAATACTAACATTTGCATTGTAAGTTAGCTTGGTTGAATTCATACTTCAGATATTTTATCAACTATATAATATCTTTGAGAAAATTAATTTGCATGTTAAAAGTTTGAAAAGTAATTTAGTATGCCAACAATTCCTAGCATTTGGTTGAAAAAAAGAGCAGCAACTATGAGCAAGATGACGGAGGATTTGTGGCGGACTTTCTTTCAAAGAAAAAGCGGGGAACTGCTGAGGTACGGGACCAGGAGGGCAATGCAGACAATGACGAGGATGAGGACAAGGACTTCCACATCACGGGGGTGCTTACAAAACTTGGGGAGATGGAGGAGAGCGTACTCTATAACTTCTCGGGGATGACACTGCACAAGGTTGTTAAGAAAGGCCAGGTGTGTTCGACATGCACAGCCTGTGTCACTCAGGATAAGGATGAAGTGGTGCCAAATACATTGCAGCAGGAAAAGGATTTCACTGGGAAGAGTCTGAAGTCGGTTAGCAAGCAAGTGTTTGGTTATTTCCAACATGCCGAGATGCTGTTTCGAGCTACAGATCTCCTCCAACCTAAAATCCTGCAGAACCTCCAGAGTGCATTCTTCTCCTCCATGCCAGTGGACGACCCTTCCTGTCACAACATCATTCATCAACTTATCAAGGTCTTCTTTCGTGTCAGGCTAAAATTGCATGGGGGTATAATGAAAGAAGAAGAAATTGGAAAAACAAACCTGCTTTGAGTAAATTAAGAAAAAGTTCATTTTTGGCACCAAATTCACATTTACTTCATAGCGTCTTTTTATATAATAAAATCTGTATAATATGAAAAATTCTAATCAAAAATTAAGTTTGACCTTATGAAACAAAAAAACCATGCAAAAACAGCCTATATTACAACCATTTCAATTTTAAAGGTGAATTTTACCCACCCTTATAAAAATGACCAGAAAACGGAAATCCTTCCACCAAAAATTTCAATTTTTTGGAAAATGATGCTCAGATATCCCAAGTGTTGGGACATATGAGTCGTTTCTCTGTACATTTTTTTCTAGCTTCTGGAGGCTTCCAGGGAACTGTGGGTATGGTTAGAATTAAAATACTCTAGATATGTATCTAGTAAATTTTAGTTAGAATGTATACTAATGCTGGCAGCTACCTATATACAGTACATTTTACTATATTTTTGAAAGTCCGATTGCTGTTTTCGTCCATACTCAAGGAATTGTTTTGTAGTTTTCACTCCTCTCCCATTTGACATGACCTCCTTGGATGAAAGCCACATTTATGGCCTATGAGCCGCTTTAGAATTTTCATTGGCCAAAGCGTGTCAATAAGTCTTCATTGAAATTTAGTTAATAGGAAATTATGGTTATTTAGGGATGAAGTTAAATCCGCCTTAATAAAATAAATGATTTCCTCAAAATCCTTGCCGGCGGCGTGAGTGAAAAATTTATTGAGAATTGGTCCCCGGGCGTGCACAAGCCGGACGAGAAAGCGTGCTCAAGTAGGCCAAGGGAGAGAGAGCCGCATGCACATTTTACGCGCTCTCAATTGCTCCTGGATCACTTATTTGGAATACTGCCAATATGAAACTTAGGGTCGACACCAATTATCAGCATGATGAGTTACCTTGAACAAAAGTATCTTGAATGCTCTGTAAACAATATAATTTTTCATTATTACTGTCGCACTTTCATTTTATATCAATATCATTAATAAAAGTTACATGGACCCCATCAATATTTAATATTTATTTATTTTCTCCCATGTAGTTTACTTTTATTTGAGGAACGCACAAAATAACTGTAAAAGAGTCATATTAAATAAATAATACTAAGACTGACCCATCTAATCCACCAATCTTGTCATCCCCGCTCTTTCTTTCCCTCCGTGCTCATTCCTCTCTTTTGCCAACACTCTCTCTGAGCAGAACGTTCATCTCGAACGAGGATCATCGCTTGGACGTTTGTTGTCCGGGTGAGTCAGAGTGAGGCCGACAGTGCGAGCGGAAGAAGAATGCTGCAAGTGGTGCATAGTGGGGCATATTAGAAGCAGACTTTGGATCAGTGCAAGCAATCAGTCAAAGAAAAAATTGTTTGGGATACAGGCTGGTAAGAATGTTCAGTAATGTTGAGTTTTTCCTGAGTTTTTGCTTTATCTGTCCTAAATCGTATTCCCTTTTAATTGGACAGGTAATACAATTAATATATTTAAGGGTAAATATAAAGCATTCTGGATACTTACACATTGAGGATGACATACTATGGCCAAATAATAATGTTTAGTAAGATCCCTAAAATAGAGAAAACGTAGAAGTAGGCTTGGTTTATTTCAGTTGGAGGAATACATTGAGGAGGATGTCCCAAATACCGCTAGACTTAATTTAATATGCAACTCCAGCGGACAAAATTTGACGTTCTGTAGCTTGCTCATGCATGAATTTGTTCGCCAGATGCATCAGAGCAGCCCACATGAAAAACTAGTGTTAGGGTTGCCGATTCATCAAACTTTACTAGTGATACGATGATATATTTGAAGCAGAAGATAGTCTAGTGTTTATCGGCAGCTCGACCGCGGTCTTCGTCATTCCTCACCTTTCTCAGAAGAACCGAAAGAGAGAGAGAGAGAGAGAGAAAGTGCTAAGAAGACCTATAACATTTTAGCAGCAAAGAACGAATGACTACCGGCCCTGCATTCTCCTATTCTGCAGTACACTAAGGCAGCTAGTACAGTAGTACTACACACTCTTTTCAAAATCTTTTACTATTGAGCGCAAGTTCGGCTTGGCCAAATGCACAAGTGAAAAAGCACGCTTGGGGACTAGACTGACTTTCTAAAGTTGTTGAGCATGCATGAAAGTGGTGATTCATACGCCGCTAGTACTTTCTCTCTCTCTTAGGTTGTCCCCCAACATGAAATAACGGGAGGGGTAAGAGAGAGCAGATAAGTTAGCCTTTGGCCGTGGTCATAGGTGGGGGCCAATACGAGAAAGCCAACACATTTAACACAGTTGCAGCTACGTGCTTTTTAATTTACACACGTATGGGCCATTGCACAGTGTCGGAGAATCTCAATTTTTCCTCTCTCTCTCTCTCTCTCTCTCTCTCTCTCTCTCTCTCCCTCTCTTCCCCCCAAATTCTCTCTCTTCTTGATGATCTCAAGAATGGAGCTTGGCCAAGAGTGAACGAGAAGAAAAACATTCCTGACTTTAATTCTTTTCTCATTTTCTTCTCTTATTCTGGATACAATTTAAAAAGCAAACGAATAAGACATATCTCTTTTGAGACGCAGGCTCCGCGATCCGTTTGGCTGTTCTTTTCAAACGTATTTGAGGTGGGACTCGGCCCTCTTTACTTACGATAGTTTAATACTAAACCATATATAGTAACTACCTAGCTAAATAATGGGAACATCTACGGAAAGCACTGAAGTATCCTTCAGTCTTTCAAAAGCACAATTTGAGTTACTCACACTGCCGTGCATTGAGTATTCCATAATGAAATATCAAGTGGAACGATTGTTTGGCGAAAGATCAAGCGCACAATGCCAAAAATACCTTGTTTTATACAATTATTAAAAGATCTACATTTTCTGCTATTAGCCATGGCGACAGCGGCTACCGCCCCTGCTCAGGACGTGCTCATCCCCATCAACCTGGAAGCCCTTCACCGCCACCAGCAGCAGCTCTTCTCCCAACTGCAGCCCAACATGCAGGTCAGCGAGCCTCTGGCAATGACGACAACAGCCAATGATAAGAACCGAGCCCTCAACGCAGCGGCTACCATTCAAATCGCTGGAGGAAAACTGCAACTTGTCCATTTCATCATGGGGACACCAACCACAGAGGCATCATCGACAGAGGCCTCGAGTGCAGCTACTGCAGCAGTAAGGCTTTCACAAGAACAAAAGCTAAAGCAGCTGCAAGTTTTACAAAGCAAAGTGGGGCCTCCAATAAAGAACTTGCCAGCATTGGACAAGGTGATCAAAAGTGAGCCCGGTCTGACCTCAGCAATAGAAACCCCGTCCAAAGTTCCCGACCAGGTCTTCACGTGCACCATTTGTCGCAGCCAGCACAAGGACAAGGCGTCCTTTAATGCGCACATCAAAGCACATCTGAAGGAGAAACTCACGAAGCGTAAAAGAGCCGAGATGGTCGCCAGACCGACCTCCACCCCTCCGGCAACCTCATGTTTTCCTTCTGGGAGCAAGACCAGCCAGCAGGTTGGCACGATAGTGCGCAATTCACTGCCACTGTTGACACCGGTGAGCCTGCGACCGCCAACTAGTGCCGTTCCACAAGTGATAGCTCCCACAAAGCATATTCCGGCGGCTCACAATATGATGGGGTCCAGCCGAATGGTGCTGATGACCGCCACTACTCCGCCCACAGTGGCAGCCATCCAGCCATCGATCAGTGGCAAGACCCAGCAGCTGAAGATATCTTCGAATGAAAAAGTGTTTCTCTTGCCTCTTCAGGCGCCAGTGGCGCCTCCCAGAACAAGCTCAATCACTGCGGACAAACCGATACCTACTGATGGCTCCTCTCCGCCGTCTTTGCCCCACCCAAAGAAAGAGGAGGTGGAGGAGGATGCTCCCTCTCCGGCAGAGGAATCTGAGCTGAACCGCATTGACCTTCACCGTGATCTCTCCACCCTTCTCGAGCAAATGGACCACAGCGGCTTTGATGGACCCTCCTCTTTGGAGTCTGCTGCCCACAGCGCCTCTTTACCCCTTGTTCTCCCAAAGGAAGTGGCTTCTTCGTCTCCAATGGACGCAGACCCCTCCACTGATCTCTTAGGATTTAATCAATTTTTGCACAGTGGCACCCTTGGAGGGGAAATAACAAATCAGCGTCAGAGCATCACTGCCATTCTCAGCAAAGATTCCCCTCCTCCAACAGGTGTATCAACATCGGGGCCCCTCCCAACTGCCAAGTCCAACTCTCACCCTTGCACTCAGTGCGCCAAGACGTTCTCGACTCGTTCTCTCCTCAAGCGCCATGAGAAGCGATCCGGACACGGCCCGGCCGGGATCGCCTCGCCCTCCACTGGCCCTCCCCTCAACCCGCTGGTGTGCCGAGTGTGTGAGAAGGTCTGCAAGAACCGGATCAGCCTCATCCGCCACCGGTCCAAGCACCTCGCGTGCACCTTGTGCTCCACCGTGTTCGACAACAAGATCGCCCTTCAGGACCACCTCCTCAAGAGTCACCCAAAGGCGGCAGTGCTCTCAGTCGAGATGCAAAACAACAAACACATGCTGCCGCAAGATGAGCCCGATCTCCGTCCAGCTACTGGCAAGGCGGACACGTGCCTGTCCAGCGCCAGCCTCTCAGTGCTGCTCCGAGGCGGTGGCGGCGGCGGCTCCTGCGCTGACGATGACCTCGTCGACCCCGACGCGGACATGCTGCTGTCGGGTCAATCAATAATCGATGGCGCCTCGTCGCTGTCCCTGTCCGCGGGGTCGCACTACTCTGACAGCGGCAGTGCGTCGTCACTGTCGCCGTCGCCGTCTGCGTCCCCCGCGGCGGCGGCGGCAGCGGCTGGCGCGAACCGGACTTCCAAGTGCTCCACCATCGCCGAGATCTCAGACACAAGCTTCTTCTTCGACTTCTCAAAGTCAATGGAAGACGAACAGGATTTCATTTATTCCACAGATCTTTTCCAAGCTTAGATACAATTTTACACTGCATGTCCCATACGAATACTTCTAAGGCTTTAAGGGTGATATAGTTTTGAAGATATCACCATCTATATTATATAATTACTTTACTAATGCTCTGTATAGACCAACATGAATAGCAAATATAACTTATCCATACTGCCCCCTACTGCCGCTGCTTATCTTCATTTTACTGACATTCCCTCTTTTCTTTTCTCCACCCTGCACCCCTCTGAAGATCTTCTTCTCCTTTCGTCGCATGGCCCAGACGGAGCCAACTATAAAGAGGAAACGTCGACGATCAAGAGTTGATCTCACATTGACGGACAGACAGTAGATGGACTTTTAAATTGACTCGTTCTCTTGTGTGTGTTTGACCTTGGCGACGTGCTCAGTTTCTGCAAAAGTGCCGTCTTCTTCAATTTGTGCAACGAAGGAAAACGACGACAATGATTGTATGTGCATCGATGAAGGACATGCAAACCCAGTCATAATCAACCAAACTAAGCATGGAGGAGAAGCGTAACTCCGTTCGCTGCTTCCTGTGCCACCGCGCAGGCACCCTTCCCTGCCTCGACTGCAGTAGCGGCGTTCTCGCCTGCGGTCCGATGCACTTGCGCGCGCACCGCTCCACCGGGCGGGACGGGCTCGAGCAGTGCAATGCATTCCATGCCGTCTACCTGGACGGGGTTGGCAGGTGCGTGGTGGCCACAAGGGACATCCAGCCCATGGAGCTCGTCTTCAGCGACGCACCCGTGGTGCTCGGGCCAGACAGGAGTGTGGACGAGGTTGTTTGCATGGGATGCTTCGGCCCTCTGGATGAAAACAACCAGTCGGCCAAGTGTGATCAGTGCCAACTTCCAATTTGTTCTAAAGTGAGCTCAACCTTATTCCACCCTAAATATTACTTCACTCAATACTGTATATGTTTAATTTAAAATTTCAATCTTCAATTCACTGAGCCGAAAAATAATGTTGGGGAACTTGACTTTTTCCCATTTTCAAGAATACATGTACAAGTAGTGTACGTCAAGTCGTCAACGATAGATTTAAAATATATATATCCTTATGATCTACAGTATGATCACCTTGTGCACCCAATCCATTCTAGAACTGCCCCTTCCTCTCTCGTCACACCCCAGCTGAATGCGACCTCTTCTCTACTTTACCGCCGACCCCGGAAATGGTTTTGAAAGTGCAGCGTTGCCTCGTCTATATCCGGATGTCCCTTTTGCAAGAATCTAACCCGGACGCTTGGCAGCACATATCAGAGTTGATGGACCACAATGAGACGCGGAGAAAGGACGAGGACGCGTGGAGGCAGGTTAAGGAAACTATTGTGGATGCTATTAGGTATGCCGTACACCAATGTTTTTCTCCAATATGTTTTGATATGATCATGGAACTTTGGTCACACATCTACTTGTTATTTTAAACTACAATCCAGGACCGACCTCGGTTTTTCATCTCACTTCTCCGAGTCCGTTTTGGAGCGTTGCTTCGGCATCCTCTGCACCAACGCCATCGCAACGTCCACCCGCGTGGGGGACGACGATAATGTTCGCTGCCGCAGCCTCCTTCCGATCATGGCGCTCTTGTCTCACAGCTGCGTCGCCAACGCAAGGTGTGTGCAGCTCGACAATCATGCAATCGACGTTAGGTAAGTGAAATGCACGATCGAATCTTCTGTTGGACCCGAATCTTCTCCTCAATTTACAGAGCTCAAGTGCTCATTCCTGCCGGCACCCAGATCGTCATTCAATACACGTCGCTGTTGTCTGGCTCTCGATCACGACGCGCATTACTAAAGCGGAACTGGTGCTTTGAATGCAAGTGCAAACGGTGTCAAGATCCGCAGGAGCTGGGATCATTTCAAAACGCTATACGGTGTAAGTCGAGATGACGGTGTAATGTATGTGAAAGCTAATGAATGCCATCAATTATAGGTCCTCTTTCCGATTGCAATGGCCATCTGCTCCCCACCGACCCTCTCTCGTTCACCGCCGACTTTGCTTGTTCCACGTGCCCGCAAACGCTGTCGCCGGACAGCGTGGCCCAGATCGAGCAGACTCTATCAGCCAAGCTTGCATCATGCACCTCCCGAGGAGGGGAGTATTTGAGGGAGCAGCGGTTGCTCTTTGAAGAAGCGTTGCTAAAGTTGCATCCCACGCACTACGTGGTCATGATGATCAAATCAAACTTAATCTCTAATCTGGGAAACCTGCCAGGTACGAAAAAGTTGAGAAGATGGAGAATTCGTTTGGAACTAATATTTAATTTACCACTTGCAGACTTTCGCTATCACGAACTGTCCCTGCCCGACCTTCAGCTGAAACGCGACCTCTGCGTGGAGTTCCTCTCCGTCTACTCCCGCATCGACCCCGGCGCCACCGACTGGCGCGGCTCCACCCTCTTCGAGCTGGCGAGCTCGGAGACGGCGTTGGCTCAGCGGAGCTTCGACGCGGGCGGCAGCAGCGTGGCGCAGTTCCAGTCGGCGCTGGACGAGGCCATTGGACACCTGCAAGAGGCCGTGGCCATCATGGCGTACGAGGAGTTCGGGTCGTACGGCCACAAGACGGCTGTGAGGGCGAGGAAGAATCTTGCTGATCTCAAGGAAGTGCGACAGTTTGCAGAGTATCTCGCTTGAAGGAATAAACTCATCACTTAAACGTTCTCTTGCTGTATTGATCTTGAATCTGTTCCTGGGAAAGGATATGCAATATTTGACTACATTCACAATATTTAAATGGAGAATGCATTTAAATCGTGAGAAAAGCGAAAAAACGCGCGAAAAACCACCAAGTCCGATATCTCTCTTTCCTATATTTAGACTTATGAAATATTTATTATTGCATATCCTCCTGTTGCCGTGCTACAACGATTTAATTCATTCTCTCTCGATTCTTTCACTGTTGAATGATCGTCTCTCCCCCGAATGAGACGACTGGGCCCGAGCTGGACGCTTCAGCTACTGCAGGACTCTCCTCTTCCAAAGGCGAGGAGAACGTCGTCATCTTGGGCTTGGAGCTGCCAGGTGGCGGCTGAGGCTGAGTTCTGGGGATGCTCTCGCAACCCGACGAGTCCGAGTATCGTTTCAGGGAGCTCGGAAGAGGAGACTCCTTGCTCGGAGGAGGAGGACGGGGGAATACCAGAGACATAGCTGAATACAAAAGAAGGTGTTCCATATGGCATTCGTATAACCGGCATAATAACCCTTACCGTGCGAGGATGAAGCCGTTGAAGACGATCCGATCGGAGAGATTGAGTTTTCCCTCAGCTGCTCCTCCAGAGCAATGGCAGCGCCCAGGGATTGCGCTAGTTCGTGCAGACGACACGCGCTTGAGGTGGGTGAGGGGCCAGAGGGGACGACGGGGCGCATCTTGCGGCCAAGAGTACTCGAAGGCATCATAAACGGGTCATCTCTGTTAGTGAAATAGAGTTAAAAGCAATACTTTAAAATATTGGTGTCTGATAAACCTGTTCGATCTTGATCCGTTTGACGACGACGATGGTTTTCTAGGAGGAGCAGGCAGAGTGTTAGATGAGGAAACACTAGATTTAGCACGACAGTTATACTGCAAATAGAGAGAGGTAGCTTTAGTATTATTTCAGATGTATCATCTGGTTATTTACCGAATGCGCCAATTGCTCTCTGGCACAATGATCCTGCGGCGCCCCGCTGCTCACCGTGTACGCAATGCGGTGCTGCTGCTGTGGCGTGGACGAGTGCGCGCATCCACGAGATGGACCGCTATTACTCGACACCAGGTCAGGATTCATGCGGAGGTTGCCGTTGTCCCTGTTGTCCAGCAAGCGGACGGTCTCGGGTCCGACGTTGTGCCCATTGTGGCCGGCTCTGTTAGAGAAGCTGTTGCTTCTGCTGGCTTCCCTGCTGGCACCACTGGAGCCACTCCGAGTGCCGTGGCCGCGAGAGGAGAGACTTTGCCCGGAATTAGAGGTCGCTGCTTGGTAACTGTTAGGTTGTTGATGGTCTCTGCAAATAAACGTATTTTCCCAAGGTCAACAACTAATCCTAATTAAGACTGATTTGTCCCCAGTCCAAATAAACGCCATTTGCTCCTCCTTCTCACCTTAGACTCTGCATTGACTCTTGTGATATTCCGACCAATTCCGTCTCGCATGAGAATTCCTTGTGCATATTTGCCGTACAGCTGCTCTGCTTGCGTCCACTCTTGGGTGTGAGCGCGTCCCCTGGCGGCAGGGCGACGGCCGTGGTGGCTGGGTCGAGGCCTCGGCAGCACAGCCGAGACCGGCAGAAGAAGAGGCAGAGAAGGAACCAAATGTTGATCTGAACAAAGACAACTTTCATTAGGACGTGCTAAGCAAATAGAGAGAAATGGAAAGATCCTCTTCTGATTAAGGACAATAAGTGTAATTAGAAACGTTATTAATATTAAATGAAGCCGCGATATGCGCATATTATATGGCAAGGAGAATGAATTTCTACGACAATAATCTCCTTTTCGGAAATAAATGTAATATAATTTCTTCCTTCGCTTTGAAGAACATCAAACGAAGTCATTAAGCCCTCTGGCAGTAGCCTGATTTCATTTGAAGATGATATGAGCTAACTAGTCCGAAATGCTTTAAAGAAATAGTTCGAAAGGCATTGGAGAACTAGTCCTACAAATGGAGAGACATAATTCGAATCCAACTAAACTAATTAGTCCGAAATATTATTGATGAAGAACTAGTCCTACATCACTTTTCTATGAACCAAAGAATTAATCCGAAAAAAACTAGTCCTACATCACTTTTCTATGAACCAAAGAATTAATTCGAAAAAAAACTTCATAAAATACAGAGACTGAAAGATAATTTGTATGAAATAAATAGAAAAATTGCTTGAATCTAGCAAACATTTACTGATTGAATATGTGGCATCTTCAAAAATATATATTTAAATAAAAAATCAAATTTTTCATGTATGGGCAGAAAGTATAATTAAACCCAAGGAAGACTGTAAAAATACTGCAAATATATAATTTTATATTGATTGTTGGAAGGCTTAAAAGACTAATATATCAGTACAAATATAAATTTAGCTCAATTTCCATACTGTACTTTCTCTTGGACTATATGCTTTGATGGATTCGGACTATTTCAACATGGTACATTTTTCGGGCTAGTTCTGGACATGATGCCTTTTCGAACTAGGTAATAGAGGACATTCGGACCACTTCCGAATAAATATAATAGTGTAGGACTAAGTAAAATGTGCACTCGGACTAGTTATTCATTATGCCATTTGGACATATTCTTTAGTAAAATTCGGACCAACTCCGCGCTACCTTTGAAGATAAGTCAATGCAATGAAGTTACTTTCAAGAACAGCTTAATAACGTACTCTTTCAGTATGATATAACTGCGGAGTTATTTTAACATTGACAATTTATCAACTCACCCCGAGCAGCAGAGTTCCGAGCCCAATAGAAAGGTACATTGCCTGCTTGTAGGCGTGCTCGCTAGCGGCCTCCCACCGCACCATGGGGTTGTTCGGATCAGCCAGCTCAGCGCCAATCACCTGACCGTGCGCGTTGACCGGCAGGCAGGTGGTCGACGGCGGTGCAGGAGACGTCCCATCAATGTACTCTCGGTTCACCTGAAAAGATTCAAATTGGCCTTGGAGTAACAAAGAAAAGTTTAAAACCACTCTCAATATTGGAGACTTTTTGCCACGCCGCTTCACACCGCTCTAAACTTTTCTCTGATGGAGAAATCTGACCAAGCGCTAAAAGTCTTAGAATGCCGTATGCGAGTTATCTCTCATCTCACCACTTGGTGTCCCTGCAGCATCGAGTTGGTCCTGACGACGCCCTTGAATAGCGTGGGGTCATCATGCCCCAGGAAGGCGTTGTGCGCGGGGAAGATGTTGTTTGAGCCGGCGTTGTGCAGCTTGGGCACGAGGTGCAGCCACACGGACATGGCGTGCACGCGGTAGTGGTCGTGCAGTCGGGGGAGGAGGTCTAAAAGGGATTCAGGTTTCAGGCAATGCTTTGAAGTTAATGCACGGATGGGTTTCAAAGAAATGGGAGGGTATATTATTATAGCTGCAGTGGGAATAGCTTCCAGGAGTATATAAAAGGCATTCATATACAGTATATTAGAAAATATAGAGAACAACTGAGACTCTTAGACATTGTACGTTAAAGTTGTTGCCTTTTTAACGTTATAAAGAATATTTTCTTCAAAGAATCGTTGTTGCAAAATATATTTAGTTAAAAAAATGTGTGCTTAACAAGAGATTCGATAAAATGCTGTCCATATTGGGTCCACTTGTATTAAAACTCTCTTTCAAAATAACCAGCAAAGTATTTCAGAGTTGCTTCGAAGAAAAGATATCCTGTAAAGAAAGAAAGAAGTTTGTTTCCAGAATTTCGACTGACGACAAGGTTTTCTTGTCGATTTGGATTAATAAGAGAGGTCTTGGATGTCATATGCCGCCCCTTGGAGCAAATATTTTATGCCAATAGTCAATTTATCTACATTCACTCCTACGTGCAACACTTTCTCTACTCATGCGTTTTCATTTTATGTGCATATTCCTATATTTGTTCCCCAATCCTTTTCTATCTTCTTTAGGTGCCAAGGCAAAAGTTCCTTTTCCTTTCTAATATTACAGAAAAGCTTCTTAGCATCGTCTGCAGAAAATGAAGGACTTTTTTCTCTTCTTCCCAGCGATCCGTCTCCAGTTTTCTTCTTTCTTCTTCTTTCGGCCCCAATTCGCGAGGAGGAAATTAATCTCAAAATGCACTTGAAAAAAAACTGAGAAAGAAACTTTGATCCTGAGCCGAAAAGAAGGAAATTATCCTCCTCCTTCTTGGCTGCGGATAAGATGATATACAAATTTGGAAAAAGGAACACACTCATCATGGGATCCTAGGGGAGGAATTTTGCATCAAACTTTATTCCACTCTAGAACTCTAGTAAGTGTAGGAAAAGTTTCTTCAACCTGATCTTATATACATTACATTTCTTTTCGACCTTTAGCCTTGCAGACTGGAGGGAGCCCTCTTCACCACTGAGCAATATTAACAGCATCGAAGGCAATAAATCTCTTGCAGCAACCTTTTATTTACCCTTTATAGCCGATGAGAGTCTCCAGCCTCACAATATGTCCCTCTGCCTGCAACTAGCAACGGCCTTTGCCTGTCTCTTGGCAGATGTTTGGGTTTAGTAATTGAAAATTGAATAAAAGAAATCACTCAAGGCTTCTTGTTCCTTGTCACAGAATCTGCGGATAACAGAGCAAAGCCCTCTTTTCTGTCTTTCTCTTCCTTGGCATTGCCAAACTGATCAAGTAAGTTGTCCGTTCGTCCGTCAGGCTCTGCAGCCAATGATTGCATAAGCAAACTTTCCCCTCTCTGATATTTTGCTCGGATATTGCAAAACTTTTGCCTCTTTCTCTCTTTCTCTTCTTGAATGTATTCATGCGGCAAAGAAGGGGAAAGAGCAAGTCTCAAGTTCATACATTTGACACAAGAAGATCGACGGAGGATTGGAGTGAGAGTCGATCGTTTGACCCTGGCTCACTGCATTGGTCATTCTCTTTTAAAGAAACGAGATAAAGTGCAGATGTGACCCTTACTTAAAATGAGGGACGAGGTTTTATCAACAGGACCACTGATATGCACTGAATATAGAGCTGGGCCCATTCCTCCCCGCGCTTGAACTTTGAACTTTGTCCGGCCAGCAACAAGGCTTCTGATTGGCTGTCAAAATGGTGGCCGGACATAAAAACAAACCATTGGCCAATCAGATGCACGGATACTGTCCTGCCACATTTGAATTCCCAAGCGCGGGAACGAATGGGACCAGCTCTATACCGCCGCCTTTAGAATGGCAACTGTTGGCCCTACAGGTTTTGATATTCAGGAAGAAGAAAAGTTCACGGCCACAGTAAGTAAAGAAGATCTAATAAAACCCGCCGTCCATTTTTAACCTTTTTTCTTCTTCTTCTTCTTCTCAGTGAAACTGCGAAAACATCCTTCTTTTCGCCGATGCGGAAAAAGCATGAAAATAACTCCTTTTTATTAGGTCATTTTTCCTTCTTCTCTCGAGTTGTTGTGTCGAACATTTTTCATCCTGATGGAAGCGGAAGTGAGGAAAGAAAAGACGAAAGCGAGCTGACCAGATGGCGAACAAACAACAAGAACCACTTTGCCAGGGAGAGAAAGATACTTTGAGGGAAGAATATCAAATGATGGCGCGCTCAGAGAAATAACAACAACATTAATATACCGCCGAAAGAGGCGTCCGAAGGGCCCAAGCGAACAAAGTTAGGCAGCTGTGTTTAATTGGAAAGAAGATGTGTTTTAATGCAAGCAGGAAGTGCATCATCGGTCTTTTAAAACTTTTTGAATGCCATAAATTATGCCTTGATGTTATTCATAATTTCTTACCAATCTCCATGAACTTTTGCGTCCTCACGTCGTACTTCTCCCAGTGGTGCTTTCGAGCAAAGTTTCCCTTCACCACGTCAATTTGTCGAGGGAAGAGCTTCTCAACAGTGTGAGGGATGTTGGGATCTCTGTAATAATGACATTAGATGCATGCTGCTACTTTAGTTATTAGCGTAATACCCTGAGCTGGCAAAGTTGACCCAGTAGGTGAGCACCATCTGCGAGAGCGCCCCGCTGCTCCTCTTCCTGCCGCCGCCATTAGCCGCCGTCGCCGCTGTCCCCAGCTCCGGCGCGAATGGCAGTCCAAACACCAGCGGCAGCATGGACCCGTGCAGGCTGCGCACCAGCTCGGGGTCGGGGTCCATGTCGTTTCCAGCATACGGAGCAGTCTATATAAATAACAATTGTCTTTTACGGCTGCTTGGGATTATATAATGGACTCTGAAAATACGACGACAATATCCCACTTGTGCTTTCAAATAGCCAGCTCAGTCTTGAAGGACCCACTACTAAAAGATCTTATCGACGTATACGACTATTTCAGAGGCGAGGGGAAACAGCAGAATTGGCCTCAACATGATATTTTTGGCGTTCTGTGCGTATGGCGCAGTCCATCAGGGGCAATATGGCTCGTGTGTGTATACTACTTTGCAAACGAAAAGATTTAAAGAGAAATTTAGGAGATTCCGGTCAAAAAGTATATTTTTGCTTCACTTGGACAGTTGGACTCTTGGACACTTTTGGACACTCTTGGAGTTCTATGCATATTATAAGATTTTTGCGTATACTTGTGCTTGCAAAAGATAGCGTCAAATAAGTAGGTCGTAGAAAACTCTTAAAATAGCGAATTTGAGATATTGAAGAAAATGTACTAAAGTATCTCCTTTTTACGAGGCCTTTACGGGGTCATTCAATTTGTTTCACAATTTACATGAAACCGTGTATGCTGCAAAGCGTTCTACGTATAAAAGCTCAAGTACGGTCCAGGCCAAAGTGAGTCGATTAAGCAGGTTCCGGGATTTGAAACATTTAACCCCTTTCTGACATCATCACCCGATCCGGTGAATGCTATTTACACTCTCGTTTGTGCTATGAAAGAACAACAAGAAAAAACCGGGCGCTCGCTCTCACACGGCGGATTTCTGAAGCAATCAACGTATGTGTCTGTGGAGAGACTCCTAATACTACGAGACAGTTGAGTAAACTGCCACAAAATGGCGGTTTCAGTGGATGGAGGGTTTTCGCCACCTACTGGAGGAAAAGTGCATACATGAGATTAAATTCTTTCCCTGACACTAGGTGGCAAAAACCCTCCA
>LR140703.1:0-15406 GCA_900659605.1 Tisbe holothuriae | reverse complement strand
GAGAGAGAGAGAGAGAGAGAGAGAGGTCAAAGTCATGTTCATATATTATGACAAAATTAACAGCCAATTATTTGTACAAGAGTGTACATTTAGTTATATTTAGCCATCTATGCATATGTGTATATTCAGGCCTCTAGAAAGATAGTCCACTAGCTTGATAATTGGTATTCATTTCATGGAAAATGATCTGAGTAGCAGGTTCACTAAGAGGTTATAATTACTTACAATTAACAGGTTGCTTTAAACTGTATTAAACGTATTTCCACGAAAAAGAAGAAAAATGAAATGTTTCTTGTTTAAAATGTGACAATTATGCAAATATTAAAGAACATACACGCTGATGACGTTCGTCGAAAATGATTAAGTAATTATAACGACGAATAATTAATATAATCGTTGATTGACCCAATTATTATTGTCGAATATAATTATCAAGCATGTATAAAAGTAACGAAAGATAAAGTAATTTTCCTTGTTAAGATTAACACCGAGTAGCATATCAGTATGGTCTATGCAACGTTACGTTAGTCTTCGTTTCAAAATACCTTTTAAAATACTCAAAAAAACTTACTTTTTTGTATGACTGCACCTTGAAAACGTTTGCTTCTCCCAATTTTTATTCTAAGACGAAATAATTTTAAAAGTAAAACGTTAATGGAATGTAATCTTAGCCTCCCCGATGGAGTCCGCCTCCGCCCAGAGCTGCTTCACCCAGGACCTCGCCTACGGCGGCAGCGACATTCTCGTGGCCGGATTCCACAACCTCAAGGATTCCCCGGAGGAGTGCCAGACGTCGTGCCAGGCTATCACCAACTGCCAGGTGAGCTAACCTTCATAACATTTCACCAATAACCATCATTAGGTGCATTAGGCCGCTCCCAGACTGGCATTATAGACCGATTACTTTTGGTTCCCGCGATCAATTTTGAAATACTTTCTCGGCCTCTCATTGGCCTTTCTAATCAAAACAAAGCTATGGACCATTCAGATCGTTGTAATCAAAGCCACGTGACATTATAAATAAGCCGTGGACCAATAGGATCATTATTTGAATATTGCCGTCCTTTTTAGCCCGAAAATGCCGGTCTGGGAGCGGTCTAAAACTCTAAGACTAGCCTGCGGTATTTAAAACTCTAAATAAGCTTAGTACTTATATGTTTAGGTTAAACCAATGACCTATGCTCCCATTAACCGCGAATTAATCATTTTCCTTCCTCAGTACTTCACCTACTTCACCGACGCCGTCACTTCTGCCGCCCGCGAGTGCACGCTCAAGTTCAACAACGCTGCCCTGCCCTACGAGGGAGCCATCTCCGGACCAAGGAACTGCTAAACGATATGACGTCAATTGAAATACACGTCATGCTATAAGGAAACGTTTCAAATTAAGCATTGATTATTAAATTTAAAACGTTTATGCGGATGTCTAAGACTCCGACTGTTGGATCGATTTGCTTTTAAGCACTTTAGAATATGAGGTGGGTTAACAGGAATCGTACATTAATGTAGTATATTGTTTACATCTTGGGTTATCCTTTAGTTGTAGTCGTATAGTTCTATTGACGTAATCTAGACTTTCATACAAGGATGGGGATTTAACTTTGGATAACGTGTGCGTATTGTTTTTTTGTAAAGGTTGCGATATCTCTTCATATATCTTCCGCAGCTACAGATTACACAATATTTTAGAATATTTATCAGATTTTGCTAAAGTATTGGTTATGGACATACCAATGATGTTTGGCTTTGCTGCCAAAATTGATGTTCGTGTTAATGACTGTTAATGTTCAAAGTCGTTGCTAAGCCCGGAACTTTCTGGACTATTTAAATAGTTTCACAATATAATATCCCAATTTTTAATACAATTAGTTCTCTGGGTAGACGTTCAAATTAAAACAATTATGCCTAATGCCCGACAATTATAAGCCCCTCGCTTCTTCTTCTACTATCAGTCCTTCTATTGACACCATGAGGTTAGCAATAGTTTTGGTTTGTCTCACATTGTCCCTTGCTGAGTTTTGCTTGGGAGAAGAGAAGAAAGTTAAGCCAAGACTGGTTCCAAAGCTGAGAGTTCCAGAGAAAGATGATGGTCAACCGATCAAAAAGGTACTTTCATTACAAATATGACAACTTAGCATAGGAATCTTCTGGAAAAACTTTTGGAGAAAATTCCGGATGCATTAAAGGACCCCTGATTGACTTACTTCAGCTGTCAAAATGATAAGAAGCAAAAGGGGCAAAATATGTTTGCTCTTATTCTATAAAGAGCTTGATATAAGCATTTAAAAGAGTCCTGTACCTCTTATGTATATTTTTGGTGTCGGTAATGGGCATAACACATATGCTAAAAATCTTCAATGTCTCTTCTGAAGAGATATAATTTTGGCTAGAGAACTCGTTATCATTTGGACAGCCGACTGAATAATGGATTTAATGCTACAATCTTGGTAATATCTTTATTCAGGCAATGCGAAAGGAATCTTCGAATAAAGCTACAGCAGGAGTTCACAAGGTCTCGTTCGATCTGACCAAGGTAAATAACAGTTTATGATTTGATTAAGCATTACGTAAAGCATTTTACAACTATAGCTTACAATGGCTGGAAAGGATGGCAAACTGATAGAACTCAATGTGCCAAAGACTACAAAGGTAGATCAAATTCTACATTATAATATATCTTTCTATGACAGTGTAGTGAATTACTAAATAAGCATGTTTACTTAATAACCTTTAAATGTTGTATTTTTTACTTTAATATAACACCATATAGAAGGCTCCCGTCTACGCTAAGAAACAGGCAACCAAAGAGAAGAAAATCGCCCTCACAGGGAAGATTGTCCTTCCAAATTTGGACATGACTAATTTGGTAAAATGAGAGCTAACTTGAAATTAAACTTGTTCAAATTGTCTTCAAATTAAAGGCGGAGAAAGGCAAAGAAATCCATATAAACGGTCCCAAATTGGTGCTGAATAATTTGGTCAAAGGAGAGGAGATGTCGAAGAAAGTATGTTGAAAAAAATCAATATTTACGGAAAATTAACAATTTTATATATATATAATTTAGGCGGCCTCATCAGATAAAGAGAGTGCCGTTCTCTCCAACCCAGACCCTGTTTACGAAGTACCCAAGAAGAAAGAAAAAAAGGTAATTAACCTTGACAAATTTCCGCATTTTGGTCTAAGAACTACAGTTTATGATCGCAAGAGCGCGATACCATACCTACTCAGCACAGCAGTAAAACGACTCAGCAGAGTTACTGAGTTTTCCAACTGTTTGCTGTGCTGAGGGGGTCACGATTTCTTTCATGTTTCTAGTATGGCGTCTCCCATATCAAGAATTTCTTCAAGAAAGCGGCGCTGAAGAGAGCAGAACAAGTTAGTAAAAAGGAGTTTTAAGTTAAAAGTCTTGTTCATGATACTATTCTGATTTTTTACTTACTCTAGAAATCCCGTAAAAAGAGATATTCTCTCCCTGAGACGACAAACGTTCCACTAAATGATGTAAGTTACATTTTTACCGTCATTTATCAAAATATGTTTTAAATATGCTTTTCTTCTTAATTATCTAGCTCTGCGGGGTAAGATTCGATAATATGTAGTGTATACTTATACATTTTAATATTCTGATATTTCAGCTATCTCTTCCGCCAGCCACAGGACTTCGTTGGGATGCAGGAATACCTTTGTCAGAGTACACGGAGGATATGGTATTCTCATTTGTTGCCATTTTTCATTTTATAAACAAATACTTGACAATTAATATAAAATATCCCATAATGCAATATCATTCTAAATTTCTAAGGCAGATGTTTCAATGTGACTGAAAGTGTGCCAAGGATATGAAAAATGTTATTTACTACTTTTATTTCCACTGTAAATAAGAGTCTTAATATATTAGTAGCTACTAATGCCAATTGATCAATAAATTAGTACACATGTACGGACTATTGGTGTAAAATCTTATATTTATTTAGATATCCTCAATCTGCACCGGCCAAGGAATACTACACCGCTTGTATTGGCTAAGTGGAAAGAACAACGGTCCTTATATTCCAGTTTCGGAGGTATAACTAGGTTTTATCACTCAAATTGAGACACTATGTTTAAAGCTTCATTTCTGTTTCAGCTATGTGGGGTAAGTGAGACTGATCATAGACATAGTCAGTATAATATTCCCTAAAGGCAATAAAAATGTCTAAATTTAATATTGTTACAGGGAATATTGGTAATTCATTGCAAATAATAACAATATAATGCTAGGACATAAGCGTAGACTACAATTTCTCTTTGTAGTTCCCGGCATAGGGGACCTCCCAGACTGGCAACTTTTCTCATTTCTGCTGAGGAAATTTCCGGGACTTATAATATTTCTCATTGAAGTAAAATCTGAATTTTTCTAACTCCCAGAAATTGCTCGCACAAATGAGAAAAACTGCCGGCAGAAATGGCAAAACTTGCTCAGCAGAAATGCGAAAAGTTGTCGATCTGGGAGGTCTCTAAATGAAACAAGTATTTTTGAAAAATTTACAATTACGAGTACAAATAACCCTACTAAAAGGCGCGTATAAAGTAACAGCAGTTACTGTGTTCTAATAAACAACACTTACGCAGTTTTTTTCTGTAAAATTACTTAAAATTTAACAACATACATGCTATTGTAACTGAATGTTTCACAAAAGTGAGTTTAATTCCATTTTTCAGTCGAGTGTTCCAGCTGTGGAAGGAGTTATTGATCTCGCTTTATCAGACCGTCATACTGAAAGCCTCACAGTAGAAGAGGTGAAATTAATACCAATTTAAAGTATAACAAATTGTGACAATTTAGTTCATCTTTACTAACAGCAAATCTCACTATGTGACCAAGTAGAGGAACAACATAACGTTCAGTTTATGGATGGTAAGTTAATAATATTACTGTAATAACTACAAAAAATGCATGTATTGTAATGCATTTAAAAAAATTGCTATACATCCCTTTTAAGGGCATTACATTTTCAGGTTCATTGCAATAGCACGCCAAACATGGGAAATTTGTGTGACAACTTTTTGGAGAGCAATTGAAAATCCCATGCGCGGGGCCCGGGATTCAAACCCCGGACCCTTTGCATGGTAGTCTCGCATGCTAGCCCTTCCGCTAGCTAGCTTTTGCTCTAGAAATGTTTTATTTGATTGGTAACACCATTAAATAGTATAGTACCTTGTATTGTAAGGAAAATAATATATTGCATGTTTCACTGGGACAAAATTAGTATTACACCAATAACTTTGTCGGAATAGGAATAAATCAAACCTCCCCCGTGTGAAGCTTTAGGCGGGCTGCCTGGGAGAAATCATAAGCGAAAACTGAGACAAATGACTAAACGTACACCTCTGGGAGGAAAAGCAAGAAACAGACCAAGAAACACACCAAGAAACACACCAAGAAACACACCAAGAAACAAGAAACACATCAAGAAACAGACCAAGAAACAGTACTACAACTTGTTAAGTTAATGACAATGACCTATTATAGGTAATTTACTCCAATTGAAACAAGAAAAAAATACAAACACACTTCCAGGTACTTTGAAAAAAAAGTTTAAAAATATTTTCAAAAATCAGACACAGAGGGGGATTGAACCTGCAACCTTCCAATCCACTCACCAGTACTATACCAACTGAGCTACTACGGCTTAGTTATTATAGTACTATTGAAACTACTATATAAAGTTGTGAAGCAGCCTCCCTGTGCCCTGAGCGCGCCGGCGGCGCGCTCAGGGCACAGGGAGGCTATAACATCTGCCTAGTGGGGCTCATGTCTATTGGTAATGGCCCTATAGGTCCTGAAAACCAGTAAATATGTTTCTTGGTCTGTTTCTTGGTGTGTTTCTTGGTCTGTTTCTTGGTGTGTTTCTGGTCTGTTTCTTGGTCTGTTTCTTGTTTTTCCTCCCAGAGGTGTACGTTTAGTGTGTATACAATTAGGGTTTGTTACCTTTGATCTCCAAATTATGTCTAAATTTGGGTAGTCCTTAAAGGACTGGCATTATTTGGTCATATTTACAAAATAACTGGTAAATATTATTTTATTTTCCATAAATATAGATCTTTTTGACCTGGTAGACAAAACATTTTAGTAATTTGTTAAGGTAAAAAGTCTTATTATGAATGTTTTCCCATTTGGAACATATCACAATTTTGCCAAGTTGGCCCCAGAGCTGGGGCACCACAAAATGTGCATTGACTTCACATAAATTTTCCTTCTATTTTCTTTGACTTTGTACTTCATAAGATAATTTGTATCTCTTTGAATTCAATGCGTAAAAGTGTTTTGTAATGGCACATTTAAAAAGAAACACCGTGTATATTAGTACAAGTACTTCTTGGCTATTGTATTATCCAAGTGTCCTATTTTGACCACCAGAACACATGTTTCGTCAGAGCAACAAGGCAATCTGGTTTGGCCCTGAGTGCCAAACAGATGAGATTTGCCACCACCTGGTGTCCACCCTCTACCACGCTCAGTACCTCCTTGACCAGGAACCACTGTCAAACAGCATGGGCAGCTTTCTTCAACATTTTTCAGAGGTGCTACTGGGTAGCACATTTCATCCTGAGCCCTGGATGAGTGAGAATAGGTTGACACTGATGTCAAACCATGTGGACATACTGGAAGTGTATCAGCTACTACAGACAATCACTCACAGTTTGCTTGGTATAAATAGAGGGTAAATTAAGATATATGTGAAATTATCAATTTATCATGAACCTAGCAGTACTGAAACAACACTTTTAGCACATTGGATGCACCTCCTATCAATGAATTATTGTCAATATTTGAGTCCACACATGAGCGCTCTTTAATTGGTATTGCACTGACCAAGCGGGAGCAAATTTCCAGGATGATCCCATACACAATGTACCACCACTGGTACAAGGAAGCCCTGGCCGGACAGGAGTACAGCCTGCACCTGCCCTCCCTGTTCTGCTACTACATATTTGAAGTTAAGCAATCCGGTCAACTCCACTATGATAAGCAGTTTGAACATGCTATTGGACGTTTGTTTGAGAGGTTTGTTGATTGTCATGACTTGATGCAGTTCAGTACCAACTATGCAAGATCCAAACAAGTTATTATGAATGCCAAGTTAGCAGCTGACCATATTGCCAAGGTTAATAATGGAAACCACTTGGCAGTACACTTTATAGATAAGATTGAGTCAATTATGCAACTGATGAAGTTCTCCAGAGTCATTGCAAACCCATACCAAGGGTCACAATCTTTCAAAACAATCCTGGCATCCACAAAGTTCTTGAAAGAAAAGCTGCTTCCAGATGGACAAAGGATTGATATTGATCAGGAAACTTTCCTACAAGATCTTCAGTATCTTGACATGGTATTGGACTGCCAGTATAAGGGAGTCAGCTGCAAAGCTGAGTTTGTTCATGTTATGACTGACTTGGGGATATGCAGCTCATTCAATGGCATCAGTGAAGATGCACTATTCAAGTCAAGCCCATACTTAACCTCTTTTAAGAAGGTATATCAATCAAGCAATGTTCTACAACTAGATACACTCCATAACATTGCCCATTTTGGTTTGAACAGTAAGCTTTCTTTGATCCTTGATACCCACCAATCTGAGATTTTTGGATCTGAGTCTGGAGCCTTCACCCTATCATTCAACCCATCAGAGTCTCAGTTCAATGTCTTGACTAACCAGATCCACCTTCACCCTGGTCAGAAGAACAACCTTCGCATAACAGTTGAAGTAACAGATGCGGACAAGAGAATAGCTAGTTTTCAGGAACGAGTCTGTTTATTCCGTGACGAGGCTCCAGCTGGAGCTGGCTACCATAACTACAGTCAAGAGATCTGCTTGTTCCACTGCAGGTTGAGGCATGCTCAGCTGAAGGTTGGATGTGTACCGTGGGATTACATATCTTTCCAGGAGGAGCGGTTACCACCATGTACTAGAAACTCCGTGGTCTACTTTAGAGGGAATTTCAGTGACTTGTCATTGGACAAATCATGTAATTGCATGGCTAACTGTTGGCATGTGGATTACAAGTATACCATGGATGCCATGAAACTGGATGCTGCGGCAGAGTGTCTTAAAGAAGATGTTTACAATATGGCTATTGCAGGACTAATAAATGGTGCAGACAAACTATACTGGCAGTTTTCCAGGTACTTCACAGCTTGTCAAAGCTATTGATTTTTCTACCGTATCTTCGCATAATAAAAATATAAACATTGTTGTTGTATTATTTAATTGCTCTCTGTCGGCAGACTGTCTCTGTCCAAGAGGCAGTAATATTACAAAAAAATTACAACCCACTGTGTTTGCTTCAGACAAAATAAATGGCTTTCTGATTCAACTGGGTCAATTTTACCAGCAACCAACATGGACAAGTGTCATGAGAAAGTGAGACAGGACTTTGCATATGTGAATGTATTCCTGGACAGTGATATGGTGGCACTCACAATGATACAACCTAGAGAGAGTCTTCTTGATTTAGTAGTCACAATAGGTGAGTATGAGCAGGCATTTAAAGTAATGCATTAAAAGTAATGCGTTACTTGTAGTGCATTACATTTTCCCGGAAAATTAAGTAATGTCATTACTTTTTTAAGAAAGTACCGTAATAGTAATATACAGGATGCGGCGCACTAATGGATACCACTTTTAACTGATCATAAATTCTGTTGGGTGGATAGTATCACTTTTCTAAACATACCAAAGTAAAGGCCTATTAATTTTGCATCTTTTTTATGCCTAACATGTTTATGTATTAGAAATAGGGCATAGTTGACAGGGCAAAGTTTTGTACTAGCCACGAGAAACCCATCAAAATCTGTTCAACCTCCAAAAAGTCCCAGTAGTACAATGCCTTGAGCTGCAGCAATTAAGGCAACAGTACTGTCTGTGTAGTAAATTGTGTCCCCATAACCTAACAGTTAACTGAGGGACAGCAATTTTGAGAAATGCGGTCTAGTGGCAAAATGGAGCGTTTTTATGATAAAATACCATAAAATAAGAAGCTCTTAAAATGTAATTTGAGTTTAGTCTCTTATTAAATGTTTGCAATATCTCCTACAATACGCATTTTAGACAAAAATGGTCGTCCTTCAGTTAGGCTATGGGGAGTCTATTGGGGACACAATTTCCTACACAGACAGTACTTTAGCCTTAGTGAGGGATACTCCAAAACGGTAAGATAGAGGGCTGAAATTTCAGTATGCTAATTAAGTGTGCTGATTTCCCTCTGACTGAAATGTGAATGGTCTAGCATGACCACAAGAGGAGCTACAAAAAATCGGGGTCCGTAGTTTGTACATGGAATAAAGTTGTACATGCTAATATCTAAGCAAAATTATTTGAATTTTCTAAGCTTTATTAACAAAGTTCAAAGTAAAAGTAATGTGTAATAGAAATGGCATTACATTATTGAAACACAGAAAAAATAATGTATTGTGTAATACATTACATTTTGGCAGGAGTAATAGTAATAGTAATGCATTACAATTTCCAAAGTAATGTCTAAATGCCTGAGTATGAGATATATCAATATTATATGACAAAATGTCCTTTGTTAGTAAATTGTGCTTAATAAGTGGTAACAGGGACAATGAAGTACCTTTATTAGTACTGTATGGTTCTACAGAGAAATATTTAAATGTATGTTTAACCAAAGTTTGCTTTAAATACTCTTCCAGGTGGAAATCTTGGCCTTTTTGTTGGATTTAGCTTCATTTCCTTGTTTGAGATAGCTTTCTGGATATTTCGTTATTTGGCATATCTTTGCCAATCAGAAGACACCAGGACAACGGGGCGCATAATAAGTGTTGCAATTATATGCACAATATTTCTGATGACATCAATTGCTGTTGCAACAACTTTGGTCAATAATGGTAATCAACTACTTAAGTTTAATTAGGACATAATATCATATTTTTCCAATAGGCACTGAAGAGCAGGATAAGGCAAAAGTGATTTACTTTGATGAAGCATTCCAAAATCAAAGCCGTAAAGGTGAAAAATAGCAAATTGGCTGTCTTTTATAACATTATTCTGTAAAATATAGATCCATTCTCTGACACTCAAATTCTTGCTGTCCTTCTGGACAAAACCATTGAGATCATCCCAAGGCTGGGTGACACCTCAATCCACCCCCTCCACCCTTTACCCAACCTGCCAGACCGACTTCTCTCAATGAAATCCTCCTGTGCAATGGCATACAACGGTGGAGTAATCCTCTGTGAAACAATATCAGGGATATGCTATTGGCATGGGATGGCAGGGGCTACAAAGTGGTTGAAGCTGAGTGGGACTATTCCTACAGTGCGGAGTTATCATGCTGGCTGTGTTATGGTGGGTGGACTAATGTGGCTGTCTGGAGGTGGACATAAGGATAATGGTTAGGTAGCTAAAGTCTACAAAATACAAGTTATATATTCTGGCACTCATTAGATATCAAACTTTTTCATTCGGAGTCATTCTATACATACCCTTTGGCAAGTGAACCCCTGGATTGTAAGTGCTGTAAGTATCAAACTATATACTGTTAATTATGATTGACTTTTCAGATAGTAGTATATCCTCTACCGATTTATACGACCCTTCCTTTGGTATATGGACACCAGGTCCAAATTTGAACCCACCCCGAATGTGCCATGGTGTCACTGCAATATCAGACCAGGAGGTCATTATAGCTGGGGGAACAACCAGCAACCATAACTTTGACCTAAACCTAGTGCAACATGCTCACTTTTCACCATTGGGGAATGTAACATGGAAAACATTGGCACCACTAAACCATGGAAGGTGAAATATTTACTAAGATGATGTTAGTATTCGGATTGCTCCTGAGCGTTTACTTTCAGGACATGCCTTCAGTTGGCAAAATTCCGGGATGTCAAAGGAAACATAAATTTATTGGCAGTTGGAGGATATGACCACGTAACATTTTTATTCTTTAAAAAAAACTTACTGATTGTGATTAAAGCTCAAAAATGGCATATCAAGGGGGGATGTGGTAGCTGTAATCGCAAGTCGGTTGTCCCGGTCAGGGAGCTGCGAGCATGCGAGTCTGCAACGCGACCCTAATTTTGACTTTGTTGCCTATCCCTAGCCGGTCCTTAAGGTCGCGGGTTCGAATCCCCCTGCTGAGGAATGAACCGAAAGGGATGATCCGATAAAACTTAGTCAATTTTTTGAAGAAACTGCAATTATTACCATTTCAGATTTTAAAGAAGACTTTGGACACAGTGGAACACTACAAAATGGACATTGATAAGTGGGTTGTTATCCAGCCATACCCACAAGAATTGATGGGAATTGGCCTCATTACATACAATAATATCATCTATGGTGTTGGTGGAAAGGTTTAACAACAACATAGCTTAATATAACACTTTAAAAATATCCATGTTCAGAGCCTCAAATGGCAGGATTACACGACCAATGTTTACTCGTGTGATACAAACAGCCTAACATGGACGCATCACAGCGCTCTAACATACAGACATGGATTTGCATCATTAATACTCACTGAAGCTTCTGGGCAGGTAAGATAAGTTTACCTGAATTACATACATGAACAAACCCCCAAAACTGTTTTATTAACTTATTGGGGTCCTCAAGCTTTGGTCTGTATTCATGACCCTTTTAATTATTTCGAATTCCTCCATTTTTTTAGAAGATTATGGATCCTCTGCTAAATGAAGTATAAAATCTAGTAATGTTGTACGAATACACAATTTATTTACGTATTTCAGACTGAACTAGAAGATTCTGGAAACTCCGGATTGGTATCTTGGAAATTTGGTGTATGAAACTATATTACAGTAGTTTTTAAACGAATTCTAATATCCATTCCTAAATAGTTCTGTGACTCTGTCCTGCCCAGTAGGATTGGTCGTGGAGCTTCCCTCAGCAATTACTTCCCAAATCCCATAATCATGACTCACCTGCCCAGGCTGGAGAATGGATATATTCAAGACAATATATGTGGGGTATGTTGACATTATGTTAAGCAAATTGTTTATTTATTTAAAGATTAAATATTAAATTGATTGAAGTTACTATTCTGATAGAACTCCCTTCATATCAATTGTAATTCTTGTATTACCAGAAAACTAATGTGGTCAATAGGAAACACCAGAAAGCGCCAGTCCGCCGGATGGCGATGGAAGCACCTTAGGCATCTCTCAGATTGGAGGAAAAAGAACGGAGTATACTCTGAGTATACTCCGAGGAAACCCCGAGTATACTCCGAGGAAACCCCGAGTATACTCCGAACATCTTAAAATCCTCTCAAAATACGCGAGTGCAAGGAGGAGCGTTTGCCTACACAGCTTGTGCGCGGGACGGGAAAAAGAAAAATCCTCCAGAGTATACTCTGGAGTATACTCCGAGGAAACCCGGAGGATTTCCTTAAAATGGAGAGTATACTCCGGTTATGAGAGTAAACTCCGAGTATACTCCTTGGAATCCTCCCATGTGGGTGTAAGGAACACCTTTGAGCTTTTTAATAATCGGACTCAGTTATAAGAGAATCTCCGACGAGTGTCATACGATGCAAAAAAATACTAACATAACAGCCACAACATAAGTCTAGACTTAAATTACTTGAATCCATTAGTCAGGTAATTGGTATGAGACACATAATTAAAATATTTGACATTAAAATTATACATAAAAATTATTAAGGTATGTATAATTGCATAAAGAAAAAGTTAACTAAAATATACATCCTCAACAAAGTTTGTATTATTAATAACTTACGTGCTGTTGGAGTTACTTTAGACTAATGCTTGTCGGAGTTATTTCTTATCCTGAATCTTGTTGAATTTATTCTTTATCTAGTGCCGGAGTTATTCCTTAAACTAAATATTGTTGGAGATGCTCATTTCACTAGTCGAATATATTCCAAAAATGGTTTTTAGGAGAATATCAAACAGTTTTGTTGGAGAAACTATGCGCTACCTTGACTTAATTGGAAGTGAAGGGAAAAACTAACTATAGAAACAGAGCTTGAATTGCACAAAAAAAATAAGTCGCAAATTAATTAATTAATAGTTTATTACGGAGAAGTTATAAATGGCAATACTTGTAATTCATCATGGAATTGATCTAAGCGGCTAAAATTGTCGGTGTGTTTGTCCTATCAGTCCATCACGCACTCTCCAATATTAATTGATCCACTTTAAAACTTGGATAACCCAACAGAGAAGCATTAAATCAATCTTGATTGAATCTACTGTGTACCTCCTTAATATGCCTCTTAAGGTTGCTCTTGAATGTGTAACTTTTCTCACATTCATCACAGGAAAACTCGATCCTGTCATGGATGGATTCAATGTGAGCCTCTAAGCTAGGCTTGGCTGTAAATGAAGATTTACACAGTTCACATGTAAAACCTTTTCTTTTCTCATGAACATGAGCAACGTGGATTTTTATTTGACCTTTGCTAGTAAATGCACTCTTGCATTGTTCACATTGATAAGGTCTCTTTTTCTCATGTACTGATTCAATGTGGTGTTTTAAAGCTGTTCTATGTACCAATGCTACACTGCACAGATTGCAAGGAAATGGTCTCCACTTTTCATGTACATGCTGAATATGAACTGTAAGAGTCCTTTTGTTATAGCAATTATAGTGACATATATCACAACTATATTTTTTAGGTTCATATGCTTTCCTTCAACATGCTTTTTAATGTTGGACTTAGAGTAACTATCATAGTCACAATGATCACATTTAAATGTTGGTGCATTGTTTGAATGAATAGCCTTCATGTGATATGATAGTCCTCCACTCCGTAGGTATGTGGAATCACAAATTTTGCACTTATACTTCCCTCTTTCTCCATGGGCTAGTACCATGTGTTTTGACAGTCCAACTTTGGAACTTAGATCCTCCTTGCAAATTTTACAATCAAAAGAAGGCTTGCCATGAACTTGGTCACTATGCTGCAGTACTTGATCTTTTGTAGGAAACTTATTACTGCAAATGCTGCATGTATGAATGGCGGCAACATGTTTATTAAGATTTTGTTGATAGTAACCCTCATATTTGCACAAGTCACACTTGAATTTGACTCTCTTTTCATGAACCCTGGCCACATGCTGGTTCAATGTACTTTTTGAGGCTGTCTTATAATCACAGTGTGGGCAAGCCCATTTCTTATCTCCGTGCACTTCTTCCATGTGCAAGTTTACCTTGTATTTCCTGTGAGACTTGTAGTAGCAAGTATCACATTTGAAATTCACTTTCATTTCGTGAGCGGATATATTGTGCCCCTTAAGGGTATATTTGCCTTTGCTTTTGTAGTCACAAAGTTCGCATTGATACACTTGCATATTTTTATTCCCTTCGTGAGTCGTGTCAACGTGTTGTTTCAGAGAATATTTATTATATGATTTATATTCACATATATCACAACCAAATCGTATTAGTTTCTCATGAACACTTTCAATGTGAGATTTCAAGGAACCCTTCCCAGCACAGGTAAAGCCACACACATCACAAGAAAATGGTTTTAACATTTCATGTACCGCCTTTGTATGCTTCATTATGAGGGCTCTTGTATATGATTTATAGTCGCATTTTTCACAGGAAAACCTTGTTATTTTCTCATGTACTGTTTCAATATGTACTTTGAGAGAAGAGTAACTTTTATAATCACATTGATCGCATGAATAGCGTATTTTCTTCTTGTGAACCCTTTCATTGTGTTTCTTAATACCGCCTTTTTGGAATGTGCGGTCACATTCAGCGCAGTAGTTGGAATTCATGTTGTAATATGGTTTGTGAGTGTCTGTAGCGTACTAAGACCTTGATGCTAGTTACGAATGATAAGTATTATTGGATTCAGCTATCGGTATTTTAATGGTTGGTTCTGCTGGGTGATCAGTAAGTTCTACACTGTATTTAAGATTATCATAACTGACCGGAGTACGATAGTTGACAGAGTTAAAATGAACACCTTTAACATGAGCTTCCCGCGTGCTAACACTGATCAAAACATACCCAAGCATGGTTAACTTTTGCATCCTATTGTGCTTTAAAAGTCGTTATTTTAGCATCATCATCTTGCTCTCCGCAGGTGCTACAATAACAACAGCAGCATCAGCAACCCTTTTATAAACTGTATAATCGGACGCGGGAGATCCACCATTATCATTTTAATTACACGATGGCACAGTGGTTTCATCATAAAATTATATAATACAGTTAATACTATTTTACAATGCAGATCTCTATGCTACTGTGCAATTGACATTGTAAATAAATTCTGAACCACTGTGTCTTAGTGACTCACGTCTGTGTCCCAAGCCACTGCATATAAAAGGATGCTGACTTTCTCTCTCGTTGTCAGCATAAAAAGCCATGATTTCATGCTGATTAAGAATTCTATATG
>LR140702.1:0-15418 GCA_900659605.1 Tisbe holothuriae | reverse complement strand
ATCATGGTATAACCAAGCAAGTACTTTATATGCATTATAGAGAACTACTTGAACCAAGGTTATATTATTTAGGAGTCTCCCAGACATGCATTTTTCTTGTCTTTTTTTTGCTGTTTCTGCCATCTTTTTTCTAATTTCTGCCAAGCTTTTTTTGGGACTTGGAATAATTTTCATTTTTGCACTCACTCACCAGCAAGCCAGGCCAAGAAAATATTCTAAGTCCCAGGATAAAAAGACGGCAGAAACGTGAAAAAAATGGAAAAATGCCTGTCTGATGATGACTCCTTAATGATGGCATTTCCGACTCGTGTGCGACTGTCGCCAAAGTTTGCAACAAATCTCGGTGGGAAATACAAAATATAAATATTTATATTATACATTGGTTTACGGCGTATATTAAAGTGTGCTCAAAAATATTCTCATTGGTTTATGTTCGTAGAAAGAGCGACATGAGAATGCAATTATTGATCATCGCAAGAAGGTGGAAAAGGATAGAGTTTTGATGTATCTTCTTCGGGGCATAACATAGAAATATTTATTCATTTATATGTTCAATCATTTGTATGTAATAATAGTATAGAAAGTACATATTGAAAAGTGCATGCCGCTAGTTTTGTTAGATAATCAGAAACATATGCTTGCGTTTATTAATGCAAAGGAAGAAGATGGTTCGCTCATCTTGAAAAGCAACTTTTTGCTCCTTGCTTTGAGCAATTTATATCCCAATGTTATCTAGGCATAAATATGGATTACAATTTTTGTAACCAACAATAAAAACAAAATTACTATGATTTATACTTAGTAAAACTGCATTCAAATGCATCAAAAGTACACTTTATGTCCTTGTTTTACAAATGCCATGTTTCACAAATGTAACTTCTTAAAGTATTTCGACAATGTCCCTATTTTGGTGTCTGTGTCAAGGCAGCATATTTGTATAGCACATAAATCCCGCCAAAAGAAAAGTTTACTTTTGAATCCGCTAGATGGCGGCAAGGGTCTTGCCTCTCATGTCTTCTCTTGCCTTCACTTTATGCTGCTCCAACTCAGTCCTTTACTTCTTAGCTGTGAGAGAATACATACTGAGAGGAGCAAACGTTTTTATCCTCTGTCGGAAACTTTAGTAACTATTTCAAAATGCGCGGGAACTATGTGCTATATAGGAGAGACTGAGTTCTCACTGTCATTGTCCTTGCTCAGTGCAGAATGAGGGAAGAACAGCTTAAACAGGGAACATATAAAAATAAAGTCTGTGTCATTTTGCATGCATGAAACAATTTAGAAGCCATATAGAGATGAAAATCCATTTAAATTTTTTAATTGCCGACTAAGGCAATTAATATATTCAAACTTCCATAAGGCGTAGGTACTTAATTTTTCAACGAAAATGCCATATTAAAAAAGATTAAAAAGTCATGCTAGAACCCCTGGATATGAGCTGAGTTATGTCCACCGAAACTCAGGTCTACTGCCTGGTGCAGTGGGAGATATACTCAGGCCATATTGGCCTGCCTGGCTTGCTGGGGCCTCCGAACTTTGTGTATCTAGCAAATTTTAGTGACTTCTAAAGACTTCTAAAGGGGGCATCTTAGCATTAAGCGAATAAGACGCCGTGTGGGGAACAAAATCAAACAATATTATTATTCGATAGTTATCGAACTATTCGATTTATTTGTCCAAAAATAACCGATAATTTATAGAATAACAGACTTTTGGATATCGAGCATCCTTAATTTCCACCCGCGGTTGGAAAAAAAATATGTGCTGCATTTTTAGAAACGGAAATTTGTCTCAAATTCAACGAATGCACCTCAGTCTGAGTTCTGCCTTGCTGCCTGTCGAAGGGCAGCGCCTTAGCTTTATGCGAAAGTTACCCTAACTCTTTACTCCAGGATCCTACAAATTGCATGCAAACTTTGGCAAATAGTCGCGGTATTTAGTTAATCCCATATCAAACGGAATTCCGTCTATGACAAATATTACTAATGCTGCTCCATATTAGGAGTAATAAATACATTTGAAACATGTATTTAGGAGGTATTCAAAGCATTCTTGTGTATTTTCATAAAAGACAAATGTACAAAGATAACATTGGAACGTTTTTAACAAGTAGAATTATCACACAGCGGTAATTTCAATTCTATCGTAGTACTCACACATTTAATGTACTCCACACATTTTCTTCTAACTTCTCGCATCGGTAAAGAGTTTTATCAGTTCATTACTAGCCACAAAATTCTTGTCGGAAACGTACTTTCTGATTGCATCCTTGACGGCACAGAGGCCAACAAGGCCAACCTTGGAGTCCTCTCGCCAATTAGTGAAGAAAATTGAATCTTTGCCTACGGCCAGCTCTGAGTTCGAGCAAAATCCGAACTGTTTGTTCATTTCTTCTGCCAAGTCGAGCTTCAGCTGAGTTAACTCTTCATTGGCCACCGGGAACGCTGTGTCTTGCTGATTAACGCAGACAATTATCCGAGAGGACTTTGACTCTGCCATAACCATGTATGCAGGGACAACAGCTTCAGCTATCTGCACCAGATCAGTCTTGTAGGGTACAACCAGAATCAGCATGTTGTTCATTGCTCCAAATTCAAACTCAGGACCGGTAGATTCTGGCATGTCCACAAGATAGACTCGGTCTTCGTACACTCGGTGAACTGGCATCACCAATCTTTCGTTCTGGGGTTGGCCAGTTAAGCTGTTGACCAGGGTTGCCTTGTCACCATGCAGTAGCCCGGCAATTCCAATAAAGCACTGTTCTGACAGAAGCTTCCTTATCCTGTGAATAGCCTGAATGCACTTCATCCTATGTAGGATAATTTCTTTGGTCCATCCTGTGCTATATTCAAGCTCAGTCCCTTCAAATGCCTTCCTTTTCTTCTCTTCCTTTTTATCCTCCTCCTCTTCCGTGCCGTCATCTTCCTTAAGAGCGTCCTCTGGAAGTAGCATAACAAGTGCGTCTTCCAAAGAGAACGAATCCCCCACATCCATGAGAACATTGACTTCTTGGAGCAGCTCAGAGTTGTCGTTTACCTTCTCCAGACGTTGCTGATACACGCTTGTCAAGTAGGTTATCACTTTGATGTAAGTCTCCTGACTTAGTTGTGCTTCATTTACTGAGGACAGCACGGAATTTGTAAGTAAACTTCCCGCACCAGAGGCAGCCACTGTGCCCATGACTCCTACAGTCATCTGCGCAACCCCAGCCACAAGCAGTGCTGGACCGGCTAAATATCCCACTGTCCCTCCAAAGAGCAGGCCACCTGCACTCACATACAAGTGATGCCACCAGCTGGTGGCCATCTTAATGTCAAGATTACTGCATATGTAAGTCCAGGCTTCCTCGCATTGTTTCTTCAGTTCATCATTGCGTAACAACGCAAGCAGTCCCTGAGTGGGGTTGAAGAGTGCTTTTATGCGGTCATCGGGGTCATCTCCGGCAGTGCCAGCTTCGCCAGTTGGACAAAGGACATGCATCGTGGGATTGGCAGCTTTCAAGAGTTTTACCTTTTCCTCTGCTGCTTCATTTCGCTTAATGGGGTCACCAACAGTCTCAATAATAAGATCTATGGCTGCCATTAATATTGGAACAGACTCTGGAACTCCCCCGGCAGTCGAGGCCATTATTGCGCTTCCCCTCTGCACCGCCCTGTCGATAATCACCTTTACGTCTTCTTGCCTGGACAGCTGGTCGGCTAGAGATCTCTTAAGTCTGTGCAATTTTGAGGCGTGCATTAGATAAGTGCTTTGTCCAAACGGAGTTCTTAGTGTAATGGTAAGCCGATTTTCAGCGAGAAAGATGAGATTGTCCAGGTCAACACTTTCCTCGAAGGAAAGCGTCTCTTGCTTGCAACGATCAACTCTTTTCTCGGGAGAGTCAAAGATGATGCCACTCTTTCCCCCTTCGGCCAGGCCGCTCAGCTGGTAGTAATGGTGGATGAACTTTCCGGTGAATTGAACTTGAATGGGAACCTTTTCTGCCTCTACCTCACCATCACGCCGTAGTATGTCAACATTAGTTATCTTGGGCTCATACCTGGCCACATGGTCCAACTGGCGATCTCCTCTCTTCTGATCACATAATGTGTGAAAGTAGCCAATGTTGCTGCCCCGAATATAGCCGGGCTTATCCCGGAATTGTTTTATAAGGTCTTGGTAGCCTTCCATGGTGCTCGGTTGGTCGCCTGATGGGTTCTTCAGCACCTCTTTCATGTGTGTTGAAACGTCATCCGAGGTTGAGTCAAAAGGTATCTTCTGAGGGAGGTTAACTACTTGGGAATCCTTCAAGTCGACAATATCGGCTGATGGGAGGAAGCAGTAGTTTCCGATTGGGACGCACATGTCATTGTCTTAAATGTAAGAAAAGTACAGTTAACAATATATGTGACATCCATTCTGCCTACTTACAGTTAGTTTCGCCAACCAAAGCCTTTACTGTTCTAATTGCAGGAGTGATACCATTAACTCCGCTTTTAATATAACTCATATTAGCCGTCATTATGTTGGGGAGAAAGGTGTCTGGAATCATCTCCAAGTAACCCATGATCTTGTACTTGTCAATGATCGATGCCCAGTACTCAAGTTTCTCGGTCACCGGCTCAAGATTTTCCGCCAGAGGTTCAAGTTTCTCCATCAGTGTTTTATCTTCTGGTTTTGCCAAATGCCGTTTCACCATTTTTACGTCCTGGCCAAATGATAGCAGAGCTGGCAGAAGGTCCGATTTGGCCAGAAAGTGATACACATCTTTTGAGATACCCTTCTCCAGGCAGTAACTCTGTATCATGTTACGACCAATCAGAGGTATACCAAAGGTGATGCACCGTAATGTGCCAATTGTCTTGAGCCGATCTAGCTTACCCAGTTGCATGTGCAGCAACACGGTCACAGTGGTAGCAATGACTCCTCCAAACAAATGCCCACAAAGAATCACCTCCTTTCCCTTCAACGATTCATCACTGACAATCAGGTCAATGGGAAACTCTTTAGCAAGGTCTTGAGCATCTTTGTTGGCTATTTCAAGCCGTTCAGACGTATTATCATATGACACGTGAAATGCAATGTAGACCTTCTTCTCATCCACATCTTCAGCAATGATGTAGCGGCAGTTCTCTTCAACATGCGCTAATGTGACAGTCTTCAACCAGTGCTCGGACATGTTGTTCCTTAAGTAGGAGAGGATCCTCAACTCTTCCCGGCTGTAAACGGCTGTGGACAATATGCAAGCATTCTGAACCTCTTCCCAGTTTTCATGGATTTTCCAAGGGTCCTCTTTCGCCATTGTCAAATTCATGTGGCCCCGCTGATGGTCTAATTGGCTGCTGGTTCAGCTCTACAGTGATGGTGACACCCTCACGTCCTCACGTTGCAAGTTATATACAAGGTTTGACAAAGAGTAACGAATTGTTCGCGGCATTTGGGTAGACTTTATAACTGATTTATTGATGTTAATCCCATTTCAAACAGAGAATGTAAAACGTCGTCTGTGCATATTCACACGGAATCCACCAATACGTCCGACTGCAGGGTCAGAATAAGTCCGACTACAGAATTAGAGGAATTCCAAATTCAAAAAAGAATGAATCCGACTCAAAAATAGGAATTAATTCGACTCCATCAATACCTCAATCTTCCCGCCAATACAAATGCATTTGTTTAAATCCGTGAGATGTTGTTAGTGTCAGGAGAGAGGCAAGGTTGCATCTTTGCACTATTTCCATTTCCGTTTTTGGTAATACGGAACCCATGCCAGAGCCTAAGAATTGCAAACTTGGCCTTGCTACACTCTTAACACTCAAAATCTAGCGGGATATCCGGAAATAAAATATAATCAAGTTGGCGGGAAGTTTGCCGTATAGTAATGAGAAAGTCAGGTTTACCAATTTAATGAAAAACTCCGAACTCTAAAGCTAAGTTAGAACTAAGCCTAACATAAGTTAAAATAACTTAACAAACCTTAGCCAAACCTAATCTAACTTGGCCAAACATAATTAATTTTACCTAAGCTCTTAATCCAACGTAACCTAATGTAATTTATGTACAGTGAGATTTATTCTTTTAAATATATACAGTACAGTCACTCGGACTTTTTAATTCCATCCTCATGTACAGTCGGATTTATTCCTTTTTTAACAGTCGGACATATTCTTCATACTTCCTCTGGTCGGAAAAACGCATTTCATGTAGTCGGATTTGCTCAAAAAAGCGATTTCGGCCATCCTCATATACTTTAGTCGGACATCCTATGCGCTACCATTCACACTCGTACTTTGATGTAACGTTGACAAGCGCGGATTTCTCTTATACAGGGTGATCCATTTTGATATGTGTCAAAAGTATTTGCCCGTCCCTCTTTATTTTGACCTCTGGGAATTGAAGTATATATTAAATCTGACTCTAGTTTTGGTTATATGGCCAGGGTGTTCCTATTAAAAGTAACATAAATATTGTATTAACCGTGTTGTCGTAAATAATTCAATTTATGTGATGAAATTATTGGTTAGGTTATATAATAGTACTTCTTTTGACAATATTTCGTAACTAATGCTTTCTGGAAAACTTTTAAAAAAACTTCTTGCAAAAGGAAAATAATATTCCCCTTCCCTCCCAGCAGTCAAGGCCGTGAGTGCGTGTTGGGAGGATAATAAGAGGTAAATATTGAGAATTGTCCAAAAGTTTTCCTTGCCAGTATTAGAGCTCTTATTGTTAATTCCTATAAATAATGACAGATGCCAGCCAAGGATTATTAATAAAAAATCCATAATTCACAAGAAAACCACCCTGTCGAAATTATTCGAGTCTTCCATTTCGAACTACACGTGCACTCGTACAGTTAGGTACAAAGTTGGCAATCAAATTGGATTAACCAACCACCAAGGCCTATATAATACTGCCAACCACTTAAATTACATTCCAGGTTCTTTATGCAAATGAAACCGTAATATTCATGGTTGAGTTTCCCGTCTTATCCTGGCACCTTATTATGTCGTGTGGTACCTGAAATTGCAGACAAAACTGCGAGTGTGTTCGAGAACAATGACGATTTTACGACAATCCTTAACCTTATCAAGAGTGAGCAAGCTGGCGCTAAAAACTCCTTGTTGATATCCGCTGCCTACAAGTCGTTCCTAGACGGCAATCCAGTTGACAGAAACATGTCAGAGTCTAAGGATGAAAACATTTACGTTTCCGTGAATGAACCATTATCAAGAGGCGATGAATCCGTAAAGAAAATTCACCAGGAAGACGTTTTTCTCCAAGACCTCATGGACATCCTTGACCTAAAGGATGCTCCGCGACTTTTTCGGTACAGAGACAAAAATGGACGTTTGGAGCAGCTTACCATGAATATGCTACCCCGAATGGAAGCTGGTCAGCTCTACTGGATCAACAATAGGGAGAGGAAAGTGGAAGTAAGGGATCCGTGGAACGTCCAAGACGACTGGCGGGAGGTTCAAAATGCAGGCATTCTCTCAAAAGTGGTCGCAATGCAAGACGCGGGCAAGGTTGTCGACGACCTTGTATTAAAAATGACGGACCACGCGTTCAAGGTAGTGACCGTGTCTCGACCAGAAAGCCCTGTTGGTTTCATCATAGCAGAAGATGTGAGCGGGATGAAGGTTTACATTGCCTTCGATGGTGGCGACTGCGATTGGAGAGCTGACATGACCGCCATTCGGTCTGATCGAAGCGTCACAGAAGGGAAAATCCACGCTCGATTCCTCTCCATGGCAGAGGCCTTCCCAATAGATGCAATCCTCTCTGATGAGACCCTCAAAGGCAAGGAGCTCATCCTCTGTGGACACCTCTTTGGCGGCGCCATTGCCACAATCAGCACAGTGAAGCTCACGATGAGCATGGAACAGCAACATTTTAAGGTGGTGCGGTGTCTGACTTTCGGCATGCCCCTGATCGGGGACGATAGCCTACGTCACTATTGCAATGAGGTTGGCCTTTCTGAGGCAATGTTCCACTTTGTGTGCGATGCTGACGTCATCCCTGGTCTGTTGTCCATCGGGCAAGAGGCTGAGTCCCTGAGCAAACGGCTGACGGAGCAAGTCCGGCAGAAGAAGGAGGGGGAGAACAATATGAAGACAGCAGCGCTGACGGGCATGAAGGTCCAGTGCCAGGAATTGATTTCCACTGTGTGGCGGAGTGGGATGATCAAAGCCGCCAGTCGACTCCTCTTGTCCCAGTCTGCGGCGATGAATGCCACAATGATTGTGGAGGCCATAAACTTCATCCGGCCTATGCTGAGCGCTGGAATGGGCAGTTCTGGGTTGGCCCTGCAGGGGGTTGCTGCTCATGAAGGTAATCCCGAGATTCGCCGCGTTTATGTGCCATTGGGAAACTACTGCTTCCTGCCGCAAAAAGAGCTCACTACGCAGGGAGGGATTGTTGGCGTTTCTAATGCCAGAAAGATCAAGTTTGATCAACCAATCGAGGACGTTCTCAGCCCATTAAATGATACTCTCAGGAATGCTAATCAAGCAGACGCCTTATGCATGGATAATTATCTTGAATCAATTTTCAATTTTGGAAAGCTGAGAGGGGCATTTCCAGTGCATAACCCAACCACTCACATTATCAGGAGCATTAGCACCGTGCAAAGATGCCCTCCAGAGATCACCCACGCCGAACTGACAAGAGCTCCAGGCCAAGGCAAGAGTCTGCTCCGACTCATCCTGAATGGAAAGTTCATCCGGCCTTTCTTCCGTCTTGAGAGCACGCCAACCTTCGGCATGACCTTCAAAGCTGGGAGAATTGTCACTCCCGAGGAGCTCCTTTTCGAAGAGGAGGTCTCGGAGGAGCGCCTGACCGCGTTTGGAGAAGGCGGAGTCCTGCTGGTGCTCTACACTCCGTTTGGAGAGTGCAGCTACAAGATGAGGAAGAGTCAGGTCAAGGATATCGACATCCCCACCGTGAGCCAGCTCTCAAGGCATGAGAATGTGAGTGTTCTCGTGAACCGGGCGATCCAGAGAGGGGTTGTCATGCTGGACATTAGGAGAAAGGCTGCAATGGAAGAGGCCATGAAGAATGTCAAGGATCCAAATGGTGCAAAGGCTGCTGCTGGAAGAAGGGCCGCGGCAGCGGTAAAGCCCGAATCGGAGGAGATTTTGAAGGCTGCCATAGAGCTGTTTGTTCTGACCTCTGGACGGCCAATTGAGAAATTGAGACAGAGGGAGAGAGAAGAGCAAAGTGCTCGCGAACTGTTTGGCCCGGAGAAGGACCTCCTACTAATGCTGAGCTCAGAGGATTTGTACAAGAAGGTCCGGGAGAAGTCAAACAGAGCCAATAATTACGTGTGCAGCAATCTGATGATCAAAATGGAGCCGTCACTTCTGCGGAAGCTTGCAATCGGCAGCACAGTTCTGGTTGGCGGAGCTACCGGTTGGTTTTTGGCCGGACCTGGCCTGGTGATTGCTGGCGCACTGGAAACCATGACTGCGGTCAACGTTGGTGCTGCGGCCGCTGCCTCTTTGATGGGGGCCGTTGGAACGGGAATGGTGTCCCAGCATATCATGGAAGAGGCACCCGAGGTGCAAGAAAATTACCTAAAGGTTCTAACATTCCTTGCTAACGTTTTCTGTGAGCGATTGAGGGGCAATGAGGCTCCACCTGGCGGAGAAGATCAGTTCCTTAGGGAAGTGAGGTATCTCATTCACGACAACCAGCCATGCTCTCTGGAATGGGCCATCATCAAGATGCTGGGTGAGGATGCCATCGATGACTACGGCACATTCATAAACACCGATCTGGAGTGGTGCACCGAACAGACCAAGGACAGCATACTTCGCCGTCTCCAGTGCATTCGTTGCGTCAACAGGATCAGGCAGCTCTTGGCCAAGCAATGTTACATTGGCATTGTCGGTGAAATGAGTGTGGGCAAGACGACCATGATCAACAAGCTTCTTGGCTTGCATGGTGGTACAGGGCACTCTGTGCATACTGAGGTTACAAAGCTATACCCAGTCTATGAGGACAAGGTCTTCTTGGTTGACTTTCCTGGACGCAACAGTTTGGATGCCCATGCAAGGACCTTTTCCATTTGCGGCTCCATGAACAACATGCTCATCGTGATTGTACGCTACAGCGGAAGTCCAACGGAAGAGGTTTCAAAAGCTGTCGAGACTGCATTTGATTCCACTGCTGGATCGGTGTCCTCCAGAGTGATCTTGTGCGTCAACAGATGCATGCCTGACCTGATGGACACTCTAAAGGAGGAGAAATATGCAGGGTTGGACAAGCCCCTAAGACACTGGAAGCAGCATTTTGTCAATGGGCTGAACAAGTACTTTGCGAATAATGACTCTAATATTAGGATTGAGAGGGAGAATCTGCTCTGTACGGATTGGATGGTTGATGAAAAGGCCAGGCATGTTGGTGTTGTGGGAATTGAAGGTGTCAGGGACGAAATTAGGAAGTATGTCAGTGATAAGAACATTCTTTCTGAGGAGGAGTTGGGTGGCTTGTTGTAATTAATAAAAAGGATAAATAAATTTGAAAATCATCTTAATTCATATGTTGCTAATGATGTATTTTGTTGCTTTTTGAAATTGTTGTGTCGTTCTATTTTGCTAATTTAATTTAATAAATTAATAATAATTTTAATAATTTTCATGTCATCATAAAACGTTCGTACGGGTGGAGAGTCAAGTCATTTTTATGAGCTAATTTGGGAAACTATTGCAATCGTACCTTGTACTGTATTTGCATTGGATCATAAAACGGATTAGTACGAGCTCCGAGCAACATAACGAACATGAATGTTTATTTAGCAACGGGCTGGAAGTTTCTAACACGTGTAAAATACAGTTTTAATATTATAATATATATAATATTAGGCTTTAATGATTCTGACAGGCAGATTAAAGCGCCAGGCCACGTCAGCAGAAAATAATTAACGGTAGAGATAAATTAATACGTAACACTGGCTAAAAAGTTAACTAATCAACGTTAATTTAATAAGGACAATTAGGTTGCTTAATGATGATTGTAGTGTGTATAACTCCAAAGTAAAGTTACTGCTCGTTATGTTGCGTCGTTTTGCTTATACTTAAACAAAAATTGAGTAATCATACGAATATATATCTCACGGAGGTCACCGGACAACAAAATGTGCTTGGATGATTTTTTGGATGATATTTTGGATGATATTTTGGATGTCGAATCTGTCATTTTATTATTTCAATAATTTCATTTCATTTGATGTATCTTTCTTAGTGTGGTATGACCGTATGGGCATGGGTTAATGTAACCCAAAAGCAGCATAATTTAGTTACTACCCATCTTCGAATAATTTCTCCACCTCGTGCGCTTCCAACAATTTCTTGTCCTTGACGTACTTCCGGATCTCATCCTTGACGGCGTCAATGCCAACAATCCCACACTCTCTAGCTTCAGAGGTCTCCTCGGCCAGCCAATCGGTGAAGAGAATGCTCTCGGGGGAGACTTGGAACTCAGTCTTAATCTCCTTGAAGTTATCGTTCAACCTGTCCGCAAATTTTGCTTCAAGTGGGATAGCGGGTCCTGCACATCAGAAAACTCCTCTCGCAAGGCTCTTGGTAAGTTTTGAGCGCACTGATTGATGCAGAGGATCACCTGAGCGGATTTGGACCCAGCCGGGGCCATGACACTGAATGCTGACCCGATTGCCTCTGAAATCTGGGTAGACAAATCTCCAGTATAGCGCACCACCAGTATGATCATGTTGTTCATTGCTCCACAGATTGAGAACGTCTTGGCGTGGTGGTCCAAACTGTTGGATCCAGGAAAGTCGACCATGTACAGCTGCGGAGGATAGACTTTGTGAATGATGGCAGTGTCCGTGTGAGTGAATTGCCCAGTACCACCGCTCTTGCCCAGCAGACTATTTATAAGAGTAGTTTTTCCGGCATCTTGAACTCCAACAACGCCAATGTAGCACTGCTTGGCCAGGAGTTGACGGATTGTGTATATGTGAAAAATGGCTTCAATGCGTTGTAGAACCGCTTTCTTTGTCTCTTCAGTACAGCGCGCCAATTCGGTTCCATTAAACAATGTCTTATTAATCTGGGGCAGGTTTTGTGTATCTTTCTTCCCGATTAGCTTCATTAACGCCTCTTCCAATGAGTATTGCTTATTATCATTCATGAGGTCTGTGACTTCCTCAATTATTGTCTTGTCCCTCCTGTTTTCATCCAATTCTTCCAGCTTTTTCTTGAAGACACCAGCCAAATAGTTGAGTATCTTCATGTAGTTGTCCTGGACTATAGCTTCCTGTCTGAGCATGTTGCTGCTTACTATCCCACCACCGATTGCCCCAGTGAATGCTCCAGTTGCAGCAGTGCCCATAATGATTGCCGACATCTCCATGGCTCCAACGACTACTATGGCCGGGCCGGCTATGAACCCAAGAGCAGCACCGCTTGCAAGAGCAACACTTCCAATGGCAAATGTCGTTAGCCATGATGTCTCCATTTTGATCTCCAAGTTACTGCACACTCTCTTCCATGCATTGGAAGACTGCTGTCTCACCTTGTCGTACTCTGTTTTTGTGCTCATAAGTTTGAGAAGATCATTTTGAGGGTCAAATAGCTCCCTCAATGTGGACAAACATTTGGCTTGTTGACTTAGAATTTGTTTTTCGTTGTTGTTAGGGTCGTAACACGTGGTGTAAAACAACCCCGTGATGGCAGTTAAAATTGGCTCAGAACCGGCTAGTATTTCCTCCGTTCCAGACGGAGTATGTTTGTTAACAACTACTACGCCTGCGTTATCAGTAGCTTCTTTTGCTGCCTCTTTCCGTCTGATATCAAGCATGGTCATGCCACGTTGGACTGCTCGGTCAATGAGGACGTGAACATCTTCCGAACACGAGAGCTCGCTGGCTGAAGGGATTTGAAAATCGCGAATGTGAGTTGCATTCAGCTGGTATTCGTTTTCCCCGAAGGCAGTCTCCAAAACGAGTTTTATTCCAAAATCGCCAACTCTGGCTCCAAGATTCTTGATCTTTTCTTCAGTAACCTGTTCCTCAAAGAGCAGCTCCTCGTTCGACGCTTTCTTCAGAAAGTTAAAATGCATGCCAATGTCTGGGACGGTCTTGACTTGTATAAATGGACGAATGTACTTGCCGCAGAAGCTTAGCCGCACCGTTCCATCAATTGCGCCAGATGAATCTACAGCCTTTGCCAGTTCAGCCCGGGATATTTCCGGCTTGAATGGGTTATGTTTATTGACCTCCCTCTCATGCCAAACTTCAGCATCTTCCTGACATATGAAAACACCTTTTGGATAACCATTTGGGTAAGGACGACTCTTCTGTCTATACTCGCCGATCAAGCGGTCATAGTTACCCAATGGACAGATACTATTTTCTTGTAATAGGTGAACGTGATCAAATATTTGTTGCATATGGGCAAATACGTCTTGCCCCGGAGCTTCAAAGGTCATCTCGACTGCACGCTTTACTTTCAATATGCTGTCCTTAAGAGTTAACTCATTTTGAGGCAGCACACAATAGTTTCCAAATGGCACGTAGAGCCTTGAAATAATATCTGTGACAGCTGGACCTTGCTCTCTGGCCTTCTTTTGTGGAGCTTTTGGTAAAAGTGGGAGCATCATTACAATGGCCTGACTAATGGCATACATGTTTGGAGACGAACTCGCTATTAAGGGCATTGCGTGCTCTATAACCCCACTGGTTGCGATGAAACCAATGATCTTTTGACATTTTAAAAGCAACCCCTCATCGTTAGGCGCCTCAGGATGTGTCTGATTGTGCAGTCGACGACTCACCACCTCAGCTCCCTGACCGCAAGATAGTAGGGCGGGCAGTACATCGCACTCTCCAATGAAGTGAAACATGTTCTCGGAAAGGCCGGATTCGTTGCAATAGTTGCGAACGCTCTGATCCCCAATAAAGGGCATTCCAAAGGTAACGCACCTTACCGCACGGAGCTTGTAGTCTGCCTGTTCCATTTGCCGCTTGAGGAGCACCATTGCCGTCGTAGCGATACTACCACCCAAAAGATGTCCGCAAAGGATCACCTCTTTATCCTTATACAAATCATCAGTGGCAATCATATTAAGTGGGAAGGACTCAGCTTTGGCTAGGAATTTGGAGTGGAATTTTCCTCCATTGGAAGTGCATGTTTCTAGGTCCGCTTTCCATGATTCAAAATCTCCACGAAATGCAATGTACACCTTCTTTGTATCTATTTCTTCAGCCATGACGAAGGCAACGTCGCTAAGGGGCCGAGACACGGTTATCTTGTCAAAGTTGTGGTCCGTCATTCGGTCTTTTAAGAACTGGAGAACCCTCTTTTCAGCTCCTAAATACGCTGCCTCAGACAAAACGACGGCATGTTGGAACTCCTCTTTATTCACAGTTTTCCAGGGCTCTCGTTTCGTTTCCCTGTTACGATCATTGATCCAGTACAACTGACCGGCCTCCATTCGATTAACTTGTCTACTTCCCAACTGCTTTATTTTACCTCCTTTTTCGTCCCTGTATCGAAAGACGCGTGGACTTATCTTCAGGTCGAGGATATCCATGATGAGTTCGAGCGTCACATCTTCAATGAGTATCCCATCGGCAGATTCATGGTCCCCCGATTCTGGCTCGTCCACCGCCACATATACTTCCGTGCTGCTCATAGTGCTCAGCAGCTTGTGACTGAATCAAGCCCGTAAGATAAAGGGCGTATTTATAGGCAAAAATACATAACCGTGAACGACGACGTGGCAAGTGTTCTGCATCGCATTTTTTGTCTTGAGATTATTGTGCCAGTGATAGTTAGCTTTGACAGACTTATTGACATTACTAATGCATACAAGTACACAAGCATACTTGACTATTGCGATGATAAGAAGCGATTGGACTCGAGTTAACACTGCGATATATTGCGTGGCAAAGACCGCCTTCATTAAAGGTTGGGCTAAAGTTTCTTTTTTTAAAAATGACATGACATTGCATAGTAGATTCGTTGCGATGATCTTATCTGACTTAGTAAAGGATGCCGTCGGACAACTTGTATTAACACGCAGCCAAGAACTATGGGGAGAAATGTATACCCTAAAATCGTTTATTGTTTGTCATAGTTTCTTTTCTGAACCATCGCTTCCCGCCAAATCTGGTTCAGTTTCGACGTTGAACTCAACGTCGCGTGAACCCAACGTGAAAAACTGCGCCGTGAATCTCGTAGTACTGTAGATGCAAACTTAAGGGATTTCTGTAGAAACCCCTTAAGTTTGCATTTTTGCTCTTAAGAACGCTTCATCAGTAATACGAGATTCACGTCGTAGGTTTAAGGACAAACACACATGCATAAGGACAGCTCTCTTCTCACCAGCTGAGGAGAGTACTCGTACTGTCACGCTGCCGGCGGACAAGGGACGACAGAGCTTAAGAGATGACGTAAACATACAATTACAACGC
>LR140701.1:0-15409 GCA_900659605.1 Tisbe holothuriae | reverse complement strand
ATACAACTCGATCTCTCGTTAAGAGATAAGATAACGAGCAAAATCAGCAGGAAAATATCTCAGGTGTTGAAACTACAAAAGTGTCAAATCAGCATTTTCCTTCCTTACCCCTTGATTTCTTCCACTTCTTTCACTTTTATGTGTATCCTTGGAATGATTCCTCTTGTAGTACGCCACGAAGATGAGCTAGACGCAAATAATTCCGGCCTGCTGTTGTTATTTCAGCGCTGCTGCCTGACGGGCGACTTCCTGCATGTAGTAAGTATTCTTCTTCTTCCCTGCTCTGCCAGTTCGTGCGCCTAGGCAGCAAGTGGACGTAAGAAATGGTCTTGCTGCGCCAATCCACCTGTTGCGCTTGACTTTTCAGCCATCAAGACAAAATATATAGGTCTATTCTAGAGCTACAAGGGGATTTTGATTTTGTTGCATGTTGAAAAATTGTTTTGTATTGAACGATATATTTATTTTCTATTTTTGCATTGCATTAAATAATTAATTTGTCTATCGCGTTTTTGCATTGGAATAAAAATATTTTACCCTATTAGTAATTTTGGAGAATTGTATGCAGTAAAACGACATAACTTATTCAATTAATTTAAGTATCACATATTGCTAATCTTCTGCATTAAAGGTAAATCTTTACATTTGTCAATTCTTCTAAGCTGATAAGAGTACGAAATATGAGTATTATTAGCATATATTATGTGCACCTCGTGAAAGATAATAATAAGAAAAGTTTCCATTAATCTGGTTCAAATGTGTGTTCTTGATCTCTTTGTTATTACACAGAAAACTACTGTAAAGCTGAACTACCTACATATAAATTAAAATATATTTTACTACGTGTATATTTATTTGATTTTATATTACGGGGATCATGTGTTTTAGATTAGAAACCATCAAACTAATGCACGTGATGGAGAATTCATAATTACGTTTTAACGTTTGCTCTTACCTATGAGTGGGAACGCATGCCGCATTACCACTCTGTGTAGTAATGTACGGGTGTATTTCCACTCATAGGTTATGACTATTTATTTAGCTTTGTGCCTATATTTATTGCATAACATAAAATGATAATTCCAAGATATATATTATCCGTTTAATAAACTTCCTTTTTCGGTACAATCACATGCTCCATTCACGTAACCTCGAACACTGCAGTGTACATTCTTATATTCAATATACGCATATAATGTGGTAACTGTAATAAATTATTGTTATTTGTACGTAGTAGAGGAGGTAATACGTCTGTCCAAATGCATAGATATATTTAAACGGCGTTATAGGTACTTTTAATATCCAGTGTATTTGTACTCGAGTACGATCTTCTCTCCCCCCAGAATTCCCAATATCTGTCTATTATAATCATGTAAATCCTCTTTTCTCTCGCTCTATTCTTGCCAAATCTCCTCTGAGAAGCAATTGATACCCAATTAATTGACGTATCGGCTTCCATCAATGAAATATGACAAGGAAATCGATTCAATTTGGGAGAAACAACGGGATTATAAGCGAATATGAAGAGAGGACCTAAATCCCTTTTTATCTGAAGAGGGAATTCTCGGAAACGCGAATAAAATGTTCTTCGTTTCACTCTGACGGTCAAAATTTGCATAGAAATTACCAACAGGGATTCTTTGCAAGCAGTGATTTTATCACTGTCACTTTCTACAAAATTTGATTCAAATATTGAAAATAGTCAACTTTTACAACGTCGTGCACTAAAATATACAAGTCAGTTTCAAAGCAGCATTCTCATTTTAAACCTCTTCTATCATTTCAGGTTGATTGAGTCGTTTTCATCATCTTTGTAGCCCCATAACGTCGCCGTATTTCTAATCATATGCAAAGAAGAACAACATTATTTTGCATAGAAGGAGAAAAAGCAACAACTTTAAAACGCTCATTTATTCTTGTCGCTTCAGAGCTCTTTAATTTTTGCTGCTGCTCCCTTTTACGGCCGAATATAAAGTACAAGAATTATTTATGCATACATGCATATGCATTTTAGTGCTGAGTAGGCGAACGTGGGTAGTCATTAGGATAGAGGCCTAATTAGACCTAAGAATATTTGAGATGTATGGTTGCAAGGATTTGTGGGTCACTGATTCTCGTTTTAAATGGTTACACACAACAGTCTCGGTTACACATGCATGCAACATAGGATTACTTTTATTAATTACACAACAGTGCTAGTGGGAAAAGTGTAAGAATTAAAACCATGTACTAAATTTATACGTATTAATCATGTTGCTGTACCCAATCATTGGGCAAAATTAAATATGTCTAACAGACATGTTCACAAGGTACACAAACTGACAGGGTACTTGTGATTTTTAGGCTAATTCTCACTGCATTTAATGTGAAATAGCATTTTTCTGCCTAATCAACATATCCAAGTCAAATACTGATCGCTTATACGAGTAAGCACATGCTATGTATGTAGCTTTCAAACCCCACATAAAAATTAATTGAGATTCATTGATACGATCAAAAGTCACGATATTCGGCATATTCCAATAAATTGTGGACAAAACCGAATCACAGACTGAGACAATATAAACTCCTTCTCTGCTCCTGGTGATTGTCATGTCTCAATGCCGTCTTGCTCCAATGCCAAATTTAGATCCTTCTTTAGCCCTGAAATCAACAATTAAATCGAAAAGCAATGGAAGTGTTATGTGGAGTCCGGCAACGGTTTTTGTGCCAAGAGCGTTCAGCTGTTTGCGAGCATTATTATAATAACAATGATAATTAATCCCCTTTTTGCCCTCTTTTTGGCAACACTCTTGAATAATCGCATTGCTTGAGGTTCCTTAACGTCAATTTGTATGCATGCGTTGTCGCGTAATGGAAACAATCCGTCGTCTCTTTGTCCAAAATATATTAAGTCGTACAATATGATAAAATCTACAAATAATAATTATACTCATTGGCGAAAATATTGACCAAAATTTAACTTCATGACATATTTACAACAGGCGAGCCAAAGTGCGTGACTGTCCATGTTGTGTGTTCTAAACTGAAGCCGACATATATTTAGTTATAAAATGCAAACCAGCAGCCGGTTTTAGGCCGTAGCAAATCGCGGCCAAACGTTTCTTTCTCTTCATTTTTGCAACAACGCTCAAGTGTGTTCTTGAGAGAGAAATATAGGCAGGAGAGCTAGAACGAAGAACGCAAGATAGTCTTCTCAGATTTCACGCCAAAAGCAAAAAACAAGATAGGGAGAGGAGGAGTTTGGAGGAGCTAGGAGGACAAGAAAGAAAGAAGAAGAAAAGTCAATGCATTAATTACCAGCCCTTTCTTATAATCTCCTCCTTCAGCAACTCCCCTGCTGCTGCAAACCCGAAATTAATATCTTTTCTCGCGCGCGACAACCAACAACAAGTCCACTAATGGCTTCTTCTCCTCTCCGTCAATAATAGGTGGTCATCGCTAGTGACCGCAGCAGCAGATTAAGAAAATGAAACGTCGCATTAGATGGCATATTAATCTCGGCGGCCGGGAAATCAGACAACGACGTACGACTCGTGACTGTCATTAAGATCCGAAGAGCTCATCCAGAGGAGACTGAAGAGCTAATCTGATAAGCTAAGCGTTCTCTTCATATTATTCACTCTATCTGGTGGATAGCGGTTAAGCGAGCGAGCTTTGCTTGGATACTAAAATGTATTTGACCACCTTCAAAAGTGCAAAAGTGCATCTAAATCATGTTGCCTCTCTCTCTCTTTCTCGTCGACTCTCCTTCCCTCGGGGATACCCAAAGTGAATTCCAGTGTGATTTGGGGCCTCGTTCGTCCAACTCACATTCCCCCTTTTGGAGCCTGTTGCATTTCTGCTTCTTCTTTAGGGCCTCGTTTGGCGTTTCTGCACACATACTTTTGCATGCACACAACCAAAATACCTCAGTGTGTCATTTTGGAAGCGATTTGTTTCGGCTCTGTCGCTCTTTTATTGTAACGACCTGCAATTGAATACCCCACACTGACTAACATCTAACATGATCAAAAAGCCCCTTGTTTGACCGCTTGAGCACAATATACTCAACATTTTGAGATCCCTTATCCCGTCAGCCACCGTGCCAAATCTAGCAAAATATTTTGAGAGCAAATTTCCAGAGAAAAATTGTGAAGAAGGGCGGGTTGTTCTCGCTCCTGTTGCAAAAACAAATTACCGGCAATCTGGAAGATATGGCGAGGGAGACTCCAAGAGCTTGATCTTTCTTCTTCTTCTCCCCTTTCATGTCAGCAGCCAGCAAGGCGACACTGATGATGTTTAGATGTCTACGACTACACGAGATGAAGATGAAGAAGAAAGAGCTTCAAGGGAGGGAGGAACAAAAACAGAACTCAATTGACAGAACTTCACAACAGGTGTAATGGCAAACGTAATCTTCAGTTTAACATACGTACATGATCTTCTTTGAAGTTAATCAAGTTAAATTAACTAGCTTACATCTAAAATTGAAATTTTTAGCCAGGCCAAATAATGGGAGATCTCATGAAATAAAGTCTAACATAAATATTTAAATATTGCTCCCCCCACTTTGTCCAACAGAATTACTTTAAGCCCAAAGTCCACCTGAACCAACACTGTAAAACATTTTTGTCACCACTCTCTCTCCATCTATCGCCATAAAAGGTATGAGGAAGCTACAAAGGATCAATCCATTTCTATGGGTCATAAAATGGGGATTGTTGCTGTGTAGAGGCCTCAACTGGGGCCCCGCCATTTTATGGCTAATTCCAATTTTGGCACAGGGGGAAACTGTTATACGAGGATCTCTTTAAAAGACCTATTGGAGGGAAAGAGAATTAAAAGGGTGTGTTGGGGGGATTTGATGGACTCGATCCAATTATAAAAGCAAACCAAAAACAACCATTGTGTGTTTATTATTTTACAACAAATACGTCAATCGACAGATATGTTACAGATATGTTACAATTTTGTGCAAGTGTTATTTCAGCATTTTCTCGTCTAAATTATGGGCTATATATTGCACTTGCATATTTTGTACTCCTACTAGACTCAGCTGTTATTAATCCAGAATATGTCCTGCATTTTAATACCATAAACGTCTCTTCCCAAACCCGTCAAACATGTGCGTTGACAGTCAACCTTCAATGCTCCTCCGGGCCTACGTTTTATACCTATCTTTGGGTCGTGACATTTCGCATTACGTAAGCTGGAACCGTCGTCATGAGTATTCAGGCCCCGCTTCGCTCTTGTTCATTGTAGGAGTCGAGTGAGGAGTGAGTGATATGTGTCCAACGTGGGCGAGAGAGAACGAATACCTTGTTTGGGGGAAATCATTGCAGAAGAAGTCATATCTTAACTCTTTTCAGCTCTTCTTCTCCTCCGTGTGCCAAAATACAACCATGCATGCAGCGTCGTCGTCTTCGTCGCTGCATAGATTATTTGCTGGAGATTTCAACAGCGGCAGTGATTTATGAAATAGCGTGGAGGCTCAAACAAGCTTTGAATCCCCGAGAGATGCTTATTTGGCAACACCAACAAAGAACGAAGAAGGACTTTCCATATAGTCAATACATCCAATCACTTCTATGGAAGTAGAAGAAGATGCTTGTAAACGAATGTGTTTTCCTTTCAAATGAGCGGGGAGGTGTGACTTCATCTTTCCGACGTTTTCTGTTGGTTCGGGGTGGCCCCTTAAACGACACTCTCAAAAGAATGAAAGAATAGAATGGAGAAGGAGGGGATTTAGACGACAAAAGTGGCCGAAAATGAACTTCTCATGCCAGCAGCGTAAAAAAGATGCTTTATTTCCATGACACAAAACGCAGTCGATGAGTTTTTAAAAACCGACTTTTTAAGAGGAGGACCCAAAACCTCGAATACATAATATACAACCTGGGCGAAAGAGAGAGAGAGAGAGAGAGGCAAGCTGTTAAACGAAGAAGAGATTCCCTCTGCAGATAGAACGAGAGAAATGGTTTTAAGAAGAAGAAGAAAGTCCGTTGCCTGAAAGTTGAAATGAATGGAGCGCAGTGGGCCAACCCAAGCCTGTATATGCATGCATGCGCTGCAGTGAACAGCCACAGGCTGGCTGGTCACCTAGTCAGCTCAGCTATCAGTTTCTATCTGGCATGTCCGGTCTTGAAACTTCTTCTTCTTCTTCTTCTTCTTTATACAAGAGATGATGGTTGGAAAATAGGAGAAAAAAGGGGGCTGAGGGGTCAGAAAGGAACACGCACTGTTTTGTCTTTTTTCAAATCTGGCAAGCGAGCAGCATTCTTAGTTGGCTTTTTGTCTCTTGTGGGCTGGACTAATTTTCAAAAACCGTTTTTCGTTCATTTTTAAAACGGAAGGAGAAGATAAAGCTGAAAAAGAAATACACAGATACATCCAACTGTAATACACCTTCTTACCATTATTGGCCTTTTTAACGGCCATTGTTTTGTAAAAGTTAAACCTTGTTCATGTTTTCTCCTCCCGCTTAAGCCGTTGAATGTTTCTTCGCCACTCTTGTTGTTTTAGGAACCATCATCATGCTCGGTTGACAGGACAGCCAACGAGTGGAAAGAGAAGAAACGATTGTAAAATGTCGAAAAAGGGTTGCATTTCAGTCAAGCTCTTACGACATTAACGAGTTGTGCTCCCCCAACCAGAGAGATACAAGCAAAGTTTAGGGTTGGTTTCACCGGACAGTGTTTTACTCCCTGTGTAATTAATGCTGGACACAAAAAATGAGAAGGAAGCTTACTCTACGTGTTTACTCTATTCTACTTCAAGGGGGTAAATATTTGAAAATGATAGTGAGTCGAAGGACCCTTGGGAAATGGGCTGAAGGAGTTTGTGACGGTAAATAATGCTCTTGAATTTTCACGCGTCATTAGACGAGAGGAATTTGCTAGAGGAGCATTAAGGAAATAAGGCCCAGAATGGGCTTCATTTTCCCAGTGTTTGGTGATATTATTTGCATGTTTTTACTATTCCTACTGCCAACCAATGCAAGGATAGATCCTTAATCGAATCAATCAGCATTTAGCAAAAATTTCATCAACATCCATCGCTCAAAAGTATGAAAGTTGCACTTCTTATTGGCACTTCTTTTTATTATCCAATTCCAATCGCCAGTAGCGAGTACTTGAACAATGGCTGCCATTCTTCATCCGATTTTATTCAGGGTTGGAGCTAAAGAAGAATCATGAGATCATGCAATCGTTGTATCATCAGCACAATGTTGTTGTGTAAGCGGCAGCAGCAGCAGAAGTTTTAAAAACCCCGGCGGGACAAGAACACAACGAAATAACTCTTCTTACCAAATTGCCTTCGGCGGCAAAAAAGCTTAAAAATCCTCCGAGCTCGGCGATGATCGCGTTCAGTTGCGCGCGCTCTACTACATCATTATGAGCGAACCAACACTTGCTTCTGGCCAGCAGCACCAGTGACCCTAAACAGTCATTCAGTCCTCCTTCTCCCGCTTTTCATGTATATACAATCTGTGCATACATTGTCTCCGTTTGCTCGCTCTTGCTGCTGCTGCTGCTGGGACCTGTGAAATAATAAACATAAAGGACTGCTGCTGTTCAGAGTTGTAAACGCGCTCAGCAGCAAGCACTTTTGCAACGGCAAACTTGTTAAGGGAATCACGGCCGAGCAGACAACGATCTCAGAGCTGTTGGGTTGGGATCGTCGACGGATTGAGATTATGGTCAGGGGGAGCAAGCCCATTAAGGACATTATATAACTTGTAAATTCTACAGTAATATAAGCATTCAACCAAAAATGAACAAGCCTTAGAACCAATACATAGGTGTTTACAAGAAGAAGACATAAATATTTCTTTAGTTTAACAAAATGTATATATTGACATGTTTGGTTCTCGTCTTCCCCCAAATTAAGACTTGATTTGGTGAGCTTGCATGTTTGAGCTGAACTCCCATAAAATAATCTCTCATGTCTGCTGCTCCCGTTGTTGCTGTATCTGTTTCCCCTGATCTTGATCATCAATGATGTTCATTGTCGTTATTTCGTTCATTTTAGCCCCTTTTTTGTCGTCGCAATAGAACAGTAGGAGCAACGGCGGGAGTGCGCAACGCAGCTACAGGTTGGCCCGCTGCACTTGTGCCGTTGCTACTAGCTGCTCAGCATGCGCACTCTCACTGACTCTTCAGCAGCGGGTGCGCCCTGTGAGTGAGTGAACGCACAAACGCACAGCTCAAGCATGCTTGCTCCCCACCTGAAGAAGTAGGAGGAGGAGGAGGAGGGGGCGAGCACAGAGCACAGAGAAGAGAGCTTTTGAATCAATGGGAGGAACTCCATCCAGCTCGCTCGACCCCAACCAATTGAGACGGCGACTACCAAGAAGAAGACTTGTACGTTCTTCTTCTTCTTCTTCGACTACTGTACTGGTATTAAGGGGGCGCTCTAGGCGTTGCTGCTGCTGCTGCTGGTCATCTGTTGAAGCGAGCTGAGCTGCTGCTCGCTGCCGCCACCGACTTGCTTGCTTGCCTTCATCGTCCAAACTTCGACTCCTTCTTATTCTTCTTCTTCGCCAGTTATATCATGCTGGATTTGGTAGAAGGAGTGAGAGAGAGAGTCTGAGTAAGGCATAAAAAGGTCGTAAGGCAGAATCTTTTTTTTTCTCATGCAGCAGCCAGTGAATAAGACGAATTCTTGGAAACTCGGATACTTAAATCGTTTTCTCTTTTTGGTTTTGTGTTTGTGCTGAAGACGAAATGGCAAACCGAGTGAAGTGATTCATGTGAGCATGTTAAGGATTGTTCAGTTCAAGTGCTAGTGACGATCAAACCCATTGTTTGGATATCGAAGGTAAGCCTATGATTATGAATGGTATTATTACATCATCACGACACGCTTCCAATGGAAGATTCATACCGCGAATAGAAGACGAAAAAACAACGCAGTAATTAAAAGATCAAAATCTCCAATGACCTTATGCTCGATGCAGCCTCCGTATCTGAATGGCCAAAACACATAACGAACAATGTCGTCATTGCAATGGCTTCGTTGCCAGGCAACATGTTACAGCGACAACGACCAGTTTTGCACCCATTGTTTTGGGAGACAATAGATCAAAAGCGCTTTAATAACACAACATGTTATAAAGGGAGCAAGCACATTGAGTGGGCTTCAGGCGGATGATTTTCCACGAATATAGTCGTGTCGAATTGATCTGATCAACAATCCGAGTCTAATTGAATGAGCCAACAGCCACAAAATCGAATTCGGAGATGCCTCTGAAGAAAGATGAGCAATGACTCGTCGTGCTTCTCATTAAATAAAAGAGACACCAACCGTATACTTTATACAAAACAATCTTGTGTTCACGTCTTCCAAAATCCGTCTCTGTTGATACCTCAAACATACGGGATTGTCTACAAATGTTGATGACGTCGGGAGGACAAAACCAACACGAATTTGCAATGTCACGAAAGCTACCTCATTTGATTCATACTCATAAACACTGATCGGCCTTAAACACGATGTAGGTATGCCGTGGTTTGAGAGCTAGTTTCTCTCTTCCCTTGTCTACTTGACAACCTTTTGTTGGCTGTCAGATAAGCTTACTCTCAGAAGTCTGACGGAGACAGTTTTGTTAAGAAGGAGATTAGGAGTCCTTTTCACCAAATTAAGGAGCTGCTGATGACTCAAACTTTAACCCTGTCCGTTGGGAGTTGGCTTAATTCAGTCCATGACTGTCTCTTTTCCTCCCAATCAGTTTGCTATCCAAACAGTGTAACAGAGAGAGTCCTTCATTCACTGCGATGATAGTGTGACACTTAGTCACGACGACCGACCGTAGAGAGCAAACGACGTAGTATTCATCATTAGGCCCATTCACGGTGCAGGGAAAGGGGTCTTCTTTCAACAACAAACGTGCTAAAGGACGAGCTACATTTGTTCCCTGATTAAATTAAACCCCAGGGCATCACGAGAGAATAGGTGCTCTAAATAACATTTCATTACGCCAATCCTAAACCTCAAAAATATGTTGTAATGTGTTTGGTAACGTTATATCACCTTGGTAACTGTGAGATTATGTTATAAATAAGCCAACTTAAATAACCGGAGTGCTGAGAGAAAGCCTCTCTTTTTCTTCTTCTGGCTGTGACATTTAGGCCGCAAAAATCCATCACCCAGGCAGTGCAAGTGATGCACGAACAGACTGTTTTCGCAAAACTTTTTCTATGACCCTAGGTGGCAAAGCACTAATCCTAATCAACCAGCACAGCAGCCATGGCCTATTACAGCATGGCTTAGGCTACTCCAGTATATTCTTCGTCCCCTCGCACACACACACATTGAAAGACGGAAAAAGTTGTTCTGTCCTTAAGGTCTTATACCAGCTAACTTTTCTTTTTCCTTCTATATGCCACTGCACGTGTTTAAGAGGCGAAGCCAGCAGAATCTGAAATGCCGAGAAGAAGGAAACGCAGCATTAGATCACCCTCCCTGCTTTGTATGTTTGAAATGTAGGAACCTTTCCTTGCGTTATAATAGCATTTCTCGTTCCGTCGTCAACAAAGTTTTTCTTGTTCGCAGGCCATTAAAGGCTCCTTCATCATCTTCCTCTCTTCGTCTTTCTTATTCTGTGGTCTTGTTGCGGTCTGAGACCTTCCTTGACAGCTCGATCGTTGCCGTTGGTACACAACAACAGCAACAGCAGCAATAATAGTAATACATGCCCTGGCTGTCAGCTACAAGTATAGCAGAGGTGCGCTTTTTGTTCATACGAGGACTTGTAGGCCCTTGTAAGACTCTTATCGTCTGACTAGACATCCATCGCTCTTTCAGGAAGGAAGAAGAAGAGCCTTAGCCGCTTCTTCCTTGATTCCAAGGCCATTGGAGAACTGGCGAGTCATCTGGGCATCTCAGGAAAGGTCCTTGGCCTTGAAGGCCGCGACCGTCAAAAGAAGGCCTTTCCTTCTGCTGGTGGCGCGGTTCGACCTTGCTGCAGATGGCAGACGACAGCTTTAGAACGGAAAGAAATGGAGGGCGGAGGAGGTGTTTCTAAAGGTTGTTTTAGAGCCACGATCACACTTCCTAGGAAAAGCAGCTGCTGGAAGGTGGCAATTTCATAGGGGGACATTCGCTATGTACGCGCGCCAATGTAATAAAGTAGAGTACAATGAGGGTCAAACTTGTTGCAAACCTTTAAGGTATGGTAATATTCTTCCGCCTTTTCTTTTCCTCAAAGATATGTCAGAGAGTGGAATATAATCTAATAAGCAAGAGACAGGTTCTGAGCCTTCCTTCCAAACTTGACCATCGTCGTTCCTCTTGAAAAAAGCTCCTTTCGAGATGTATTTTGTAAACCAGTTAACCTCGCAACAAGGAGCTGTTTTCTTCTCATTCCCAACGGACTATCCTAATATAGCTCTAAGCGAGCTGGGCATAATAGAAGCCCACCGACGCATAACGGTAGTCAGCAGGACTGCACTGGAGGGAAACACGGCACCAACAGGTTGATTCCAATCAAGCAGAAGCAGCAGCTGCTGCTGCTGAGGAGCTTTCTCCTTTGCTACATCAGACAGGCAGCGGACGGGTAGGCGACTGGGCGGGCAGGCCTTCTCTCACAAGTCTGAATGCAAGGGATAATATGCTACACCACCACTGCACTGGGCCTCCCGGTTGACATAGAGTGCACGCTTACCCGGCTATAGCACATGTTCTCTCTCTCTCTCTCTCTCTCTCTCTCTCCGGACCTCGTGCAGTAGCCCAGACTCTATTATTTTGCTCTCTTTGAATACGCGTCGAGTCCTTCCTTCCTTCTCATACGAACACTCACAACTCGCAAGTGAAGAGAGGAAAAGGCAATTGCCTTCTTCTCACCTTCTCCGGCACGCAATAGCAAACCCAGTGTTATTACCACGGGAAGAAAAGTTTCTAAAAAGACGGCGACCTCCCTCTTTCCTCCAGGTAGCAGCTGCGCTGTCCTTTGGAGACGAACTTATTGCTGGACTTTTTATATTCCAACCTGCAGAAGAAGAATAAGATCGATGGTTGAAGACGGCATCCTCGACCCGAAATTCCCTCTCGCCTGTTCCTCTGTGGGAGATGGATAGATGTCAACGGAGAGAGAGAGAGGAAATAAAAACAAAAGAGCGTGACTGAAAAATAAAGGAGGAGAGCTCGGCTATAAACTTGATCGAAATTGGTGCATCAAACGAACTAAAGTGATCAAGAGGAAGACAGAGGCCCTAAAGCTCCAAAAAGTAATATCCGAGAGAAAGGGCCTCTCGAGAAGGAGGAGTCACTTCCTGAGAGCGTGCTCAAGGTAGGCAGGAATAAATAAACAATAACTGCTACACGAAAGCAGGCATAGTTCGTGCTCTATCTCTCCCATCTTCAACAGTCTAGTCCATCATTACAGCTTAATCGAGTCGTCGTCGCTGCAAGCTGCATTCTTATAATAATCTTGTCGATCCTTCTTTACTGTCCGTTTGTGTGTGTTCATTGATTGCTCGTCTAGATCTCACCACTACTCAGCGGAAGAAGAAGCTCTTTGGGGGTTCTGGCATTATCGAATTTTCCCTCGATTGGCCCTTCGATCGAATAAGAAGAAAAAAGGCCGTTTCAATACCACGTCCAGCTTAAACGCTTATTGCAAAACTATACTTTGTCAGTAGCATTCAATCAGGCATCGAAGTGTGCTTACAGGAAAAAAGCTCTTTTAGCGTATCGCAGTACGAAGCACATGTGTCATCGGAGGTCTGTTTTGTGTAACTGGATTAGGACGACGGAAAAGTTAGACAGGCTCTAAAAGTAATTAAAGGTAAACAGTTATTAGTGTTGCTTTAGTGTGACAAACGACAGAATTATAAGGAAAATAATAAACTCTATCCACAACAGTTGATAGGGAAAAATGTTTTATGTTTATGTGATATTGTTAGTATTATAAGTTTTAATCTCCTTCTTCAGAACATGAAGGTTTAAAGGAGAAAACTGAAACAGACTGATATGCAATCACCCAGAAATAGCTATAGAAACATATAGAAAGCATGCATGTACTGTGTGCTTCTTGAATATGACATTTTAAAAGGTACTTTATTGTGTGTACAACAAACAATTTATTGCCAAGCCTATTGTTGTATCACGACTCCTTTACGTGTTTGGTTATTTTTTTGTTGACCCACAACTACAATTAATACATTTCCCACTAATATAGAAAAGCCAAGTAGAATGCGACAGTGAGAACCACATTTTCCCTGTGATCTATTTACTTTGTCCCAAGATATGTCACCTTAAAAGTGACACTGTACTGCAAAGTGTATAAATAACGACCTTAAAAGGTACACGCAGTTGAATTACTTCTCTGGCAGTTTTAAAGGCCATTCAATGATTAATAATAGATGGAGCAGAACGTAGCGTATTTTGTAGATACAAAATCAATAACTCCTACAACATTTTTACTGTCAAATACACGGACAGCCTTCAAAAACTCGTTTTTAATCAAGCCAGTCGTAATGTGATACAATTCCATTACATGAGACTCTATTTTTTTCTGGCTTCTTTATAATATTTTCTTCAGATAATGTGATTTTCTCCTCCTCCTCTCCGGAAATTCCGCTTCCTAACAAAACCTGATTTTCCACTTTTCAATGGGACACAAATTTTCAAAGCCGACGAAGTCATTTGCCCTTTTTTGCACAACTTTGACAGGACAAAGCGAGCAGCATTTTCTCTTCTTCACCTTTCCAATGTTGTTTGCGTTTTGGCCACTCAAACGTAAACATTCCGGGGAAAAAGTCTCAATAATAAAAGTGTATCATGTGACTAATGGCAGCTCATTTTGAGCATCGCCTGGGCGGGGTGTTTTTTTTTCCCAGCTGGCATTCAGAGGCCATTAAGCAAGAAAATCTCAATTGCAGCTAACAATAATATCAGAACGAATGATGGTGTTTTGAAAGTGCGATGGCAGATAATCATCCTTTCCCTTCCGAGAATTCGAGGTCGTATTTTTTCCGCATGTCGCCCACGAGTGCAGAAAAATCGGTGGTCCTTGAGAATTTACGACCTTTCTAGCCTTGATTCAGACGGGGGCCATGCAGTTTTCCAGGCCTATAGGCTAGGAGGCCTCTTTTTCTTCCCACCCATGCTCAAGAGCTGCATTTTCTGCTGGCTCAACAAGCTTCATTTCCAAACAATGTTTACTTTCAAGTGGGAAGACCCAAAATATAAAATAGTCTTTGTAGTGAGCATTGTTTGGGTCAAACTGAAGCGATTCTCTGAAGTCATTAAAAGGCTAAAAGCCGTCTTGTATAAAAAATGAAGCGCATGGAATGCTTGAGTCGGTCTCACAAGCGAGAAAGTAAGCGACCGGGGCTTAAAATAATTCTGTCAAAGAGTTCCTGGAAATAGCAAAAGCCAGATAGAGATAAGTGGAAAAGAGAGCGAGATGCGGGCTAAAGGGAAAGCACGAGTTTAAAAGGAAATATTAAAAGGTCATTGATATGCACTTGAAATTTGCATTCTTAAAATAAATTAGACCTGTCGCCTGGGGTCGATTTAATAAGGGTATATAAAATGCAACGTACAGTGTTTAATTTTGATTTACATTTTTCTTCCTTGAAGGTGTTTATTGTTTACACATCTAGCTGTCCAGTTGACTTGAATATGTCATCGTCCATTGGCATGCATGTTTGGCTGCCAACTTTTTATGTATATTCATGTCACACGTTGTGGAGAGGCGAGTGCTATTTTCACTTACTTAAGTCCACTTACTTTTCTTAAGTCCACTTACTTTTCTGTTATGTTCACTTACTTTTGTCTTAAGTCCACTTACTTTTCTTATGTCCACTTACTTTTCTCTTATATACACTTACTTTTTTATGTCCACTTACTTTTCTTATCTCCACTTACTTTTCCTAATGCCAGTAAAAGAGTAGCTCAGCACGGTCCCTCAGCACTGTTGATGCTCAGATAAGTCAGCTCTCGTATAAACATTGGCTTCAGCAACGCTGGACGCAGATTTATTATAACTGCCTTTGGCTGGACGTTGTCAGCAAGAAAACGACGCCTAAAAGCGTGAGGTGAGCCGCCCGACTATGACAAGTGCAAGCCGCCCGACTACGACAAGTGCGAGCGGCCCGACCACCAGGACAAAGAGCAAAAGACCCATGGATTTTACATTGCCAATATGCAATGCCAGTAACCCAGATGTTACGGTCAAAGCAAGCCTCAAGTGTAATTCCTTTTATACCTGTTCCGCCTGTGCCAGTCTAGAGGAACCCCTCCATACCCTTGGGCGAGGCCATGGCCATGTGCGCGGCTGTGAGCTTTCATAGTTGTGGTCCAGCATCAACTTCTCGTCGTGGTCCAGCATTGACTTCTCGTTGTATGCCGTGAGCAGGAGGATCAAGCTGAGGCTCCAGCCCTCGACACGCTTCAGGTGCTTCTTGAGGTCAAGGACGGG
>LR140700.1:0-15409 GCA_900659605.1 Tisbe holothuriae | reverse complement strand
TGGAACTTTTCCCATCAGCTGACCAAGCTGTCAAGAGCCAACTGGGTGGCCCGTACCGGCTGCTCAAGCCAAGCTGCCTCCACTATTCTCTTCCCAGGGGGTATAGATATCTAGGCTAGAGTAAAATTTTACTTATAAGTACACGGCATCACTGTAGCACCTTTACTTTCATAAAGTAGCCCAGGGTTACCAGATCAGATGATGTTGATAAAAAACGAAATGCGCCAAACAGTAAAGAATAATTTTAAAATGGTACCAAACAGTAAATAAGGCAAATGTCCTTTACTACATTGATTTCTGCCCCAAATATAATTTGGGTGTGCCCAAGAGGTCAAAATGGTACCAGTTTTGCTACTTTTGGGACCTAAATCTCCAATCTGGAAACACTACAGTAGCCCTGTACGTGCTACTGCAGTAATCAGTACCCTAAATACTACTTTAATATATAGCAAATTCATTTGAAAAGTAGCTTTGACCTTTTATATACATGTATGTTTTATTTGTAAACTGGCTGGAGGTAATAAGCCCCTTATCGCACATTTGATATTCCCTCCAAAATTCTACCCAAGTATTTTTCTTTCATCCAAGATTCTACCTGAATGATCTGAGCACCGACAGCCCAGACACTCCCTCCGCCAGCAGCTCAATCAGCGACAGTATGACGATGAAGAAGTCAAATATGTTCCATCCGTCGCTGAAGAAATATCTGGGGCTCATGGCGGCCAGCTTCACAAAGCTCTCCACGGCGAAGATGGCGGTGAAGAAGTAGTTGCCCTGGTTCAGGAGGGTCGTCATAAAGGGGGACCTGAAAGAGGGAGATTAATAAGTAAAATGGTTATTGCAGACTTCAGTTCGGCTGTCCAAATGATAATAGTTATCTTACCAATATTATTTCTCTTTGGAGAAGACGATGAATACTTTTAAGGAGTGTTATATTGTCTGTACGGATACTACAAAAGTACATCAGAAGTATAGGACTCTTACGAATGCAGATTAATTGAATTAGACTATACAGATTTGGCACTTTTTTCTTCGTATCATTTGGACAGTTGAGTTATGCAGTAAAATATACTTGATCATGTTTTTTTGCTTGGCTAGATCCTTTGAACTATAACAAAACGATTACATCTAATTTTCTTAAATATTTCTTAAAATACTTCATGCTTATCAACCAGCAAAATCAACCCATATTTGTTTGACGTAAGTTCAATGACATATTAAGTTCATCTATAGTTCAAACTGTTTAAACCACATTGGGTTTAAACAATGAAACCTTAGTTATAATTATAGTGTTACAGCTTTCAAATGAAATAAAGGTTTACAATAATAATAACTATTCATTCTGTGCATCACACAATGAATATAAACTCACATTCCATCGAACTCAATCTTGTAATGATCCAACCCCATGAAGAGCACGTTGACCGCGATGCAGAGCGTGATGAAGAGTTCGGTGAAGGCGTCAAAGACGACGAGGGCGAGGATCTCGGAGATGCGGATCCAGATGCGAGCGCAGTCCCAGACGCAGAGAACGGCTAAAATAAAGAAGTATTACAAGGCAAATTCCGCTGCCTTATTACATTCTTTCCATGCAAAAAACGTTTGAAATATGACAACCGAGTGAACTGACTAACTGCAATTATGTTTTATTAAAGCTGAGTAAGTATTAATGCTGTGCTTATGGTAACGGTTTTCAATTAGATAGTTGAACTAATATTTGACTGAATGTTTACTCAGTAACTCTTCTAACCACTTTTCCAAATTATTAAGAAGTGATACAGAGCTATCAAACCCAAAGTTGAGCTGGACTGCATCACTGGCGAGCAGCTCAGCCGCTTCCTCGGCCTGCTGAAGAGCTGCTTCCTCCGCCTCCTTGATGGCTTCCTAATTATGTTATTCAGTGACTCACCTGAGACCTTCTTCATATTCTCCAATGCCACATGTTTGAACTCTGGCCCTTCATACTCATCATCATCCTCATCACATTTTGAGTCGTTGTCATGACATCCAATTGAACCTGAGTCATCATCAAACCCAAAGTTGAGCTGGACTTCATCACTGGCAAGCAGTTCAGCCGCTTCTTCGGCCTGCTGAAGAGCTGCTTCCTCCGCCTCCTTGATGGCTTCCTAATGAGATAAGTGAGATGATTAACTGGGTAATTAGCAAGTAATTATAATGGTCACAGTTGCGGTTAATTCTGCGTGCATGATGAGGGCTTCTTCTGCTTCTTTGAGGGCCTCCTAAGATAGAATACGTTATAAAGTGGAAAAATCACAAACAGTGAAAATATACAGTATTTTTTGTCTACAATGAGCATGCGTATTTCATGTTTGCTTAGTCATTACTCACAAGACTTTTAGTGTGTATTATACTACTCTTGTGTGTATACATTAAATATAAATTTTATTTGGTTGCAAGGTTTGTCAACCCAGCAAAACAATTCGGCTGAATTAGGTTTTTCTAAGCAAAAGTTCAGCAAAAGTTATTAATATCTTTGGATGAACTTTTGCTTAAAAAGTCCTAATTCAACCGATTTTTTGGCTGAGAAGTGCAATCAAATTATAAAGTAAATGGCCAATTATGAAAAATGCCAGACAAATCGTACAAGATTGTTTGTTTCAAACCAACACATTCCATGACATCACTTAACAAACACAAGCTGCCCAGATGAAAACATCGGCTGAGTTATGACATTATTAAGTAAAAGTTCAATCAAAGTTATTAACATCACAAACACAAGTTCCCCAGACAAAAAATCGGATGAGTCATGACAAGCAAAATAGCAGTCTAAATTATAAATAACTCTTGCTGAACTTTTTATAAATAAGTCATTATTCAACGGATTTTTGTTCTGGGCTAATGTACTTGATGGTACTTTACGTTAATTTATGGATGACTGTAACCATGATGGAACCTAAATAACATACCCAAACAGCAATATGATGCCTATTTTGTCACTTTTCATAACAGTCATAAAAGTTACCTAATTGCCATTATATCTCCAAGTCTTTAATATTTGATGAATCAATGAAAGTTCAGTTAATAAATTTGTCAGAAACATCATTTTCCAAGGATGATTTTAATGGCAAATTGTTACTATTGGTTGCTCAAATTTCCCTGTGCCAACTTTTCGTTAAGGTTCCATCCTTCTGCTACAGTCATCCATGGTTAATTATATAGCATTTGCTCTAGCTCTCACCTGTTCCGCGAGCTCCCTCGACGCCTCCTCCTCCGCCAGCCTCTGCAGCTCATCGTACGACATTGCGACGATGGCGAGGATGAGGTTGATGAGGTAGAACGAGCCGATGAAGATGTTGCCGATGAAGAAGATGATGTGGCCGGGGCCGGCGGTGCGGAGGGTGATCTGGTACAGGTTCTCCCAGAAGTCCTGAATGAAAAAATGGTGTTTTTAAATTATTAACAAGTTACATTTCTCTGAAAATGTAAGAAGTCGAACAGTTTTCTATTTCATTATTTAATCATTCATGTTTAAATCGGAGTAATCATATAATAATACATCATTGCATTTGTAGCTTTTTATACGAGACCAACTAATAACTGAGCAGCTCTTTTCCGTTTAAAGGACATAATTTATAGGTTAAGTTATACTATGTTATAGGGTGAGGGTGTGAAAGCTTACTCAATTCGGTTGTCCAAATGATAAGAGTTATCTAGCCAAAATTGTAGCTGATCAGAAGAGCTAAGGAAGACTTTTAACTTATGTATTATGCTCTGTACTGATACTATACAAGTACATAAGAGGTTAAGAACTCTTTCAAATACACTTTTCAAGTTCTGCGAAGAATTAGAACAAGATCTGGATCTAGTGATCTGGTACAAGTTCTCCCAGATGTCCTGATGGAGCAGACCATTAATAATGCTACACTCAAGCATTGGGCAGAATTGCATTTGAGAACTGAGAAGTAATTCTTAAATATTCATGGATAATGTAATTCTGGAGGTGATTTTGGTGTAATTCTATATATGTTATTGTAATTCATAGAATGATGTAATTCTTGACTATTTCAAACAAATGTAATTGTAATTCTTGTGAATAATTGTAATTTCCCCGACACTAAGTCTTGGTTTCACTACTTCTTATAAACTCCCTCAAAATAAACACACTACTATAATTATATTATTATTAAACTAAAATCCCAAACAGAGGGAGGCTTTTTAACATTCTTCCATAAAATATATTAATACTGTTAATTTTATAGGTCTACACTAGTCCCAGAACTAAATCTTGTACGAGTACACTATTCATGCTCCAGCCCAATAGAATCTAGGATTAAACATTCGAATTCTCTTACTTGAGTCATCATCCTGAATGCACACAAATACGCCTTTCCAAAGTCATCGAAGCTTGTGTATCCGTAATTTGGGTTTGGACCGTAGCCTTGTAGGCAAGTTGTTCCGTCGGGGCAAACACCGGCACCGGAAGCGTTGCCGCACATCACGTAGTTGTCAGTGGCCTGGAAAACAGATATCAAGGGATTAAGTGATTTACAAAAAGTGCATAGTATTAAATACTAATTATAGTTCGCCTAAGATGTAACATTGAAACATTCACCCAAATGAAAACCATAGAAACGCCGCCAATCCTAGCTTGATCTTTTTTGCATAATGGTTTATTAATTATAATTTTCTGCATTTGTCTGTCTCAGAAGACCGCTTTATCGAAATTACAGTCTAGCTCCTTGGCGATATTTGAAGTTCGAGGAACTGCTTTTATGACATTGAATAACAATCCTCAGATTCTCAAACATGTATAAACTGTTTTAAGTTCTTATAACTTACCTGTGATACAAACCAGCTTGACTCATTCCGCACCCAGTCATCAAACTGTTTATCCAGACTGCCGTTCATGGCTTTGGAGAACGTAAAGTCGTAGATGCAGATTTGCGACAACACTCCCATGTACAGCTGAAGACCAACCAGGGCGAAGAAGGCCAGACCAAAGATGGTTAGGATGATGACATCTCGGAGGTTCTTTACTGAGTAGATGATGGCACTGTAATGAGTAATTAATCATAATTAGTCATGCATTATTATACAGTAGGTCTGGAGCGCTCTCTATTACATTGAATACTGCATAAATGTTATTAGTAGCTGCTTATTATCATTTTATTTAGAATGAATTTACTTGCTTACAGTTTATTGAGTAATTTATTGACAGCCCTTAAACAGCTCAAGGAAACGTATTACAGTTTACAATAGCACAATAAAATCATGCACATAAATTATGGCGCAATTATTATAATGACAAAACGAACAAGTCAACAAAATTAATGAATACATTAAACTATTTAAATTAACATCTTTCTTTACCTAACAATTGTCTTCAACCCAGGAATGACTGCCACCGATTTAAGCGCTCTGAACACTCTGAACGTTCTCAGCGCTGAGAACGATCCGAGATCGATAGCAATGGTGACATAAGACATGGCGATGACGCTAAAGTCCAACCAATTCCAGTAATCTCGAAGGTACGTGAATCTGAAATTGCAATTCAGAATTTTATAAAATACATTGAAGTATGTATTAGAGAGCTATTGTTTTGTATGGTTTAACCATATAAGAAATATCCTTGACTACACTAGTATTATATAAACCAAGTTGTAATGACAATACCAGTTTATGTCCAGCTTTATGTATTACCCGAGGAATTTAGACAAAGAGTCATTTATTTTAGGCTTTATTACCCAAAAATATAGGCAGAGTCCTTTTTCTTTGTCTTAGGTTCCTGGTATGCAGTAAGTGATTCCTTAAACTTAGCTTACCTATCCAGAACAAATCCTCTAGCCACCAACTTAAATGCAGACTCATAAGTATAGATGACTGTGAAGACAATCTCTGACGTGGCCGTAAACTCAGACTCTGCCTTGAAAATGACATAGCAGTTGATATAGTTTTAACCCTTACCTATCCAAAACAAACCCTCTAGCCACCAGTTTAATTGCTGACTTATATGTATAGATGACTGTGAATACAATCTCTGACGCGGCCGTGAACTCTGACTCTGGCTTGACCATGACATAGCAGTTGACGAGGATAGTGAGGATGATGGCGGCTGAGAACCAGTTGTTGGTGAGGACGAGGATGGCGCCGCGGCGGATTGGGTGGAAGGGGGAGAGGTAGCCGAGGGCGTTGCCAGCGCTGAAACGCCAGATGGTCTTGCCCTAGAAAGTGCAACAGAGTATTTAATTGGGGTTAAGTAATTTGCTTTAATCATCAGACCAAGGATTCATGCATCAGACTTAATACATTAAAAAATCCTTAACCATTAACATCATTGTTATGTTCAAGGCTTGCAGGTTGAACTAGACTATGTGAATCATATGTGCAACTCAGTTGGAACATATACATTGAATCACCATCAGAGAAGCATAACTTAAAGTATGGAGGATATGTTAACTCCATGATAGCTAGCCTTATTTGCTTTAAATGCATGCCACAAAGACTTTCCCCTGAGACCTTATGAAAGCTAGAGTTCCTCCAGCTTACTCTCTGACCTTGGCTTAATACTTTGCGTTCTCCTTTTTCTTTGATCTACATGCCAGATAATACCAGAGTGACCTACATGGATATTGATTGCATTGTTCATTAAAAAAGAATACTTTTTTGCAATGCATGAAAAAGAAGATCTAATGTATGTGATTAAATAAAACGTATCTGGATTTGAATTGAGTCAAAGAGAATATGAGGGAGAAAATCAAAAGTATATTTCTAGACTAAGCTGAAGACTGCTATGACATTTTTTGCATATCTAATTAAAAGGCTCTTTAACTGGGTGTGGCAACTGTAATGAGTCCTGAATTTGGACGTTGAAAGCTTCCTTGATTGCTAGCCCTGGTCATAATTAATCACCTTAGTGACGACAATAAACGTCCTCTTATCCCCATAATAGTCATCAATATCACAGATGGGCTGCCCAGCCAGCTCCGTGGGGAAGTCATGATACCGCCAGGGGAGGTCGTTTCCCTGCTCCAGCTTCTGATCCGGTTCTTTGTTAACACGGATGTCGTCGTCGTCATCGTCGTCGCTGTCGGGCTCGTAGCGGCGTTTGGCGCGGTTGCCGTCGCCGTGTTTCTAAGAGAAAGATATATTAATTTTATCACATTTGCTCTATATGAATTTGGCTGTCCAAATGATACAAAATATACAAAATATATTTGTTCCAACTCTACAAAGAGCATGAAATAACCATTCAAAAGAGTCCTTACCTTTTATGTACATTTATAGTATCATTACAGAGCATAACCAATGTGTTTAAAGTCTTCGTAAATTGCCTCTTCTTAAGAGTTACAATTTGGAATATATTTCCAAAACCTCTTCATATATATTTTTTAAAGTTCTTTTGATGTTTTTGTTATTTTCAGGAAAACTGACCATTCTTCAGTTTTCACTAATGTATACTGTGTTTATGTTTGAAATGAACTACCAAAGTTATGGGTGTAGCAGTCACTCTCAAATCAACAGTTTCTGAAAGGCAATGATTGATCAACTCAATTACATTCTTTTTCCATGCATCAAAAATGGAATATTCCCTGCATGCTAAACAAGAGAAAATCCTCGCTAAACTACCGACTTTCGACTCTTTTTAAGTACTTGTGTAATAAAAACTGGGATCAGGTGGGTCAAGGAATATTCGGTATTGGGTGGTCATCGTATACCTTGCTCTCATTGACGTCAGTCTTACTGCCTAGCACCGCTCATATACATTCAAAAGTCAATAATAAAAAGTTTCTCGTTTGGATGGGTTACTAAAAACCGGCCCAGGTCTCTCTAGTCTTCTTAATAACTAACCCAGTAAATAACCATATTTTTATATTTTTCCCAGTCCTGGATAATCCATTTCCCTCACGCATCTAATAAAACTCCAATTCTTCTCAATCAATGCCTCTAGTTTAGTCCACTTTAAATGCTTTTAGCCTGCAAACCTCTCTTTGCTATATTTACGACCACAAACAGCAGTAGACACAACAGTGAGCGTCATAAAAAAAGAGGCCGGAGCACAGTGGAAAGCCATTGGAAATTATTAATAAATCCCTACTATTGTATTGTGTGTTAACAGTTTACTAATATGCCAAATTGTTGTATAAAAGGAAGTTCAACCTGCAAATTGGTATATTTTATTCCTTTTATCCACTGTGCTGCAGAGAGATACTTATGAATATTTAATGACTGTTTAGTTCTAAAAATCAGACGCATATTTTACCTATACAATGTATGTCTGTGGCTGTGAAGTATGAAGCACCTTTAAAGATATGCAAGCCTTCTTTATTGAAAGTGGAAAATGGTAACCTATTATAAACTACTAATGTACAAGCAAGGATTGGGAAATTACATTTATTTTGCAAGAATTACAATTACATTTATTCAGAAAAATCAAGAATTACGTAATTCTAGGAATCACATTAACATAGAATTAACTTAAATTACCTGTAGAATTACATTTTCCATGAACATTTTAAGTATTACTTTTCAAATGTAATTCTTCCCTATGCTTGTACCTGAGTTGTACATGAGTTAGTATGAAGCTCAAACTCTTTGGAGTTATCATAGAAAAAAGGCTGCTGCAAGCCTGCAACTGATCCAAAATTTCTCAGGACTTTTATTGTGAAAGAACATATTAAATACTTATGGTTTCGGATATTGCATGACTCATTTCACAAAAGATTTACCATATCGAACATATTTGTACGCCACATTCTCATAACTCAAAGCGCGCACAAAGCAATTTAGGGTATAGACTTGAAGGAAAGAAGAAATATTTCGTCAAACATCCTTGGGTACAGACAAAAGGATATAGCTGTACTACGTATCAGGATTAAAAACCTCCCAGCAGGCATTTTTCATATTGCTAATTTTTTCTTTAATGAACATATTTGCATTTTTGGATATTATATAGCTTCCAAACATTGGAATATAATGATTGAGTTGCCTTCAACCAAGCAGCCTATAACTAACACACCCTTGCCTTCAACCATACTGCACTTTCTGGGACCAAATCAATGACAAATCGCATTCCAGCCCCCTAGCTGCTAGTCCATTTGGCACTAGTATTCTAATGTCCACTAGCATTCCGCCTACCTTGATATTCCTTGCCAACTTCTCCTCATACTTCTTCTCCGCCAACCTCTTCTCAAAGATCTTCTTCTCAATCACTTCCAGCTCTTCTCTGGTGAACGGTCGAAACCCCTGATCACGGGGGTCATCATCCATTAACCAAGAGTCATCCATGGTAATTAGGAGGGGTAATTAACGGTAATTATCACGATAACATTTTGAATTCAAGTCACACACACAGACTTACTACAGAGCTACTAATGGTTCCAGGTTATTAATGTTTAATGTGTAAAATTGGCCTGACGAACTTCTCTTGCGACGTCGGCCGGTGGTTTTTGGAGGAGCCCATGAAAGGAGTCGATATGTGCGCGCGTAGTTCATGGCATGCATGGAGCTGCTTCCCTTGGGGGGCATATTATAGTGACGGACGCTAAGGAGGGTACACGGGATTACTACATTTTATTGTACAATAAATACGCATTACTTATCTACATTACAATATCAAAACACATCCCTGTATTTTGCTCTTTACATGAGTTGGTCATAGCACGATTATAGTAATTAAAAGTTTAAATACAAGAATATATGGATTAATCAACTAATTAGCTATTCAATTAATCCATATCAGTATCTAAATACCTTGTTAATCCGTAGTTATAGCTTGTTTTACATGAGTGGTAAATTCTTGGAGTGTGTTTTGATATTGTACTCAAGAAGTGTTAACTATTATAACATTCCCATAACATTGTCTTATTCTGGCAGTAAGTTCATTTTAAGTTATTTGCATGGTGTGTAATGGCTACAATGCCCTTCTTCTACCTACTTAAAACCCGATTGTATGCGGTTCCCTTTCGGGGCTTTCTCTTTGGTTTTCAAGTTCTCTGTCCCATACTCACAGGTAAAAATTAGTCGGGGGACTGGAGGAGAACGAGACTGGTGCGGGGACATGAAAATCTATTAGAATATGAAGTACCAATTAACGAAGTATTTTAATGCAATGAAGAATAGCGGAGTAGAACACGAGAGTTTTATAGGAACGAAATGTAGCATTTTTTTAGATCAAGTTTTTTTTTAATTTTTTTAATACCAGGTCATAATGAAGAGTCTTAAATAACCTTGTTTTAAGGCAGTTCGTAACGGTATTTCTAGATCCCCGCATATACCCATAAAAAGCTCTCTCTTATTCTTCTCGAAGCATATAAAACTCACTTATAGGCCTTTTCCTTCCTGCCCCGTTTCCGAAGAATAAAAGCAGCAGCAGCAGGTATTAATTTGCTCATGTGTGTTTTTGTGTATGCGGGGAACCACCAAAACTTTTTTCCAAACTGCCATGCACAGAAAGAATAATAGAGAGGTTAGATTGGCTTCTAGTTTTAGGAGCTTATATCACAACTCTATTCCTCTAAACGTTATATTGGGGGGAAAAGTTTGAATGTTTATGTCTGCTTGATTGACAATATAAATATGTTTCATAATCTACTTCTGCAAAGTTAAATGCAAAGTATATATTGCTTGCTAATCCATCACGTTATATTTGTATTTATTTACTTCTCTAAATAGATTTCTATCGACGAGGTTATTAGGCATATCCCAAAGATTACCATTCCAGTCATACATTTTTAGGAGCGAATCATTTTGATGATATGTTTATAGACAGATTGTCCTACCCGCCGAGACTGGCTGCAGAGATTCCCGATAATAGCGTTATTATCGGTTTCCAACTTTAATGCTATTATAGCAATTCCGAGAATAAGAGCCAAAATCCCGAGAATAAGAGCGAGTATACAGTTCATGACCAACTCGACTTTGCAGCAGTATACAGTTCATGACCGACTCGACTTTGCCCGACCTCTAGCTCTGCCTGAAAAGCTTATTATTGGTCCCCCTACTTTAACACCGCGCTATTCTCGGAATTGCAATAATAGCCTTAAAGTCGGAACCCGAGAATAGCGGCGACCAGTCTCGGCGGGTATTTATATCAAGAATGATGCTTGATGAACCACTACGCATTCTTCTTACAGCCACGCTTAGATAAAATCAAATATCCTTGGATAAAATAACCCTTAGATAAATTATAGGAACATGCAGCCACGCAAATAATAAACTCATGTTAAGCACCGGCACACACTTTGAACAAAGAACATCATATACACCTGGAAAGGATTCATCGCTAATATCATCGTTATCTAAATACCGTCCACCCCCAGGTTATAAGATTCCCAATGCCAAGAAGGAATTTTACGTCATTCATATGCAACGGCCTAGCGACAAAATGCGTTTTATTACCTCTCGTAAATTCGTTTCTTTCTTTGTCGTGGTATTTAATTAATAAGCACGAGAAAGCCCCAGCGTGGCCTTGTCCTGCATTAAAATACAAAGGCATGTAACAACGCATTTATAGACGCTCTCAGGTTAAGATCTTAATATAGTTTGGAATCTGTAATTTTGTAAAGCCAAGTAAAAAAGTAATTAACAGCATGCATGCTTTGTTAGGCTGTACACCTGATAGGCTGTAAAATCAGTTAAATATGATTTGGATTATACAAGTAATATTTTCATGGATTGCATGGGAAATTTTAAGAATATATTTTTCATGCTCGCAGTTTTAATATAATATTCAAGGAATCTAACACCATCTACCATGAAAAGTGGACGAAACTATTGCAAGCAATGCAAAATTACTATTATTTCGGCAAAATTACAATTTCGTTACATTTTAAAACATTACTAGTAATGCTTGCATTATTGGCACTTATGTGTTCCCCCATCTTTGGGACAACAAAGGCCAGGAAAATATTTAAGACTTCCTATTGCTCGAGAAAGTCGTGGCAAAACTGTACGGCTCATACGATGATCAAAACAACTCTGAACTAGGAGGGTATAATTAAAAAAAAATCATCAAACACTTTTGAATAAAAGCCAATATGAAGTACAATACATCAGCCTCTACCGCCATCTCTTGTTACTAAGAACAGCATTTTCTCTTTGCCACAATTTGTAAGCGTTTGCTTGAAAAAGAGACAATATTTTTTATCAGTCAACTCGGGAAATTATATCATATTACAAAGCATACACGACTGTGTTCGCAACGTAAAGGTGGAATTTGATCTTTTTGCCGTTTTTCTCCTTTAATGCATTAATGGCTTTAATGCATATATTTTTTTTCGCGCCATATCTCTCTCTTCCTCACTCTCTAAAGTCGTTTTTTTATAAACCCACTGCCAAGGAATTTTACGTCTTTCTTATGCAACGGCTTAGCGATATTCATATAATGCCTTTTATTGCCTCTCGTAAATTCGTCTCTTTGTCGTGGTATTCAATTAATAATCACGAGAAAGCTCAATATAAATGCATGCAAGGACGCATTTATTGAGGATCAGGTTGAGACAAAATAGGGGTGGCTGGACGTTGAACGAAAGCAATTGAACGAATTTTTTATTGGACATTGAACGAATCCACTTTGGACATTTAACGAATTTTAACTGGACATTGAACGAATTAGCAATAATTCCTCAATGTTGATGTATAAAATTTCCCAAGTTCTAGTGGTAGACAATGGCGATATTAAGTGCATAGGGTAGGCAGGAGTCTTTTTGTAAGGTGGGAATTATTTGGGTGGAAAAATTAAATACAGTACTGTCAGCTCTCCCTTGTGCCTTAAAACCTTCCCTTCATGCTCCTTATCCGAGTCCTAACGTGAGACCTGCTTAGCAAAAATCACTCCTTGTTGGCTAAATTATTAAAATATCAAATCTTTGGGCAATGGAAGTGTTGACTAGTTACACAGGCCCCCTGCGGCTTCTTTATTTTGATATATTTTATTTGGGCCATGGAAGAATTCCTCTGTACAATGCATGCTTTACACCCTCTGTCTTCTTCTTGTACCACATTGATGCCCAGATACATTTTTATGGTTTAAAACAACTTTTATTGGTCAGCCTACTAGGGATAAAATGTTTCGTTCAAATATAAAAACACCAAAATAAAATTCGTTCAATGTCCAAAAAAAATTCGTTCAAAGTCCAATGGGGAGCATTTTTCGGCCAAATTTTCGTTCAACGTCCAACACGCCCAAAATAGTTCATGTAAAGTAGTTGAGAGCTCCTAAAGTTAAAAAGGGTATTGTAATGTACATTGTAGTAAAGTAATGTCCCATAATACACACTACAAAGTATGCTTTTTACCATGTACCAGTAAATGTAGTTAAAACCTGGATATTAATCTTGTATATTATAGTCTCGAGATATTAAGAACAAAAATGCATCGAATGATCATAAAGGACACATTAATAGAAGATCTTTGCAACTGTCATATAATTATATTTTTTCATGCTCGAAATTTAAATATAAGTATTCTCATTGTCTCTAATCATACTTTTAAATATATATAAACTACTATTCAGTCCAGTTTAGTTAAATAGCTCTACAGTCTTCAATAAAAGCTAAAGAAGGAACTTCTTCATACTCTTAGTCTTCAACAAACAATTGCTTTGTCTTAGGATTGGCAAATTTTCTTAATATTGCTTCATCGCTTTACGAGTCCCGGTCCTCCTCCGCCTCGGAGGTGTCTCGGAGACTGCCTCGCTCCAGCAGGGATCTTCCGACAGGATACCTTCATCGCTTTAAGAGTCCCGGTCCTCCTCCTCCTCGGAGGTGTCTCGGAGACTGCCTCGCTCCAGCAGGGAGCTTCCGACTTCTCTTCGGAGTTGTGCCGCCGCCACTCGGAGCCGAGGTCTCACACGCCTGCGACATGACGTCCCAGAACTCGTCATCGTCCTCCACGAGGAGCTCGGAGGAGGCGGGAGGAGGGGCGCTTGAGGGCTTGCTCGGAGGAGGCTTCGGAGTCTCCGGGGGTTCTACTTTGACTGTGGTGCTCGAGTGGGGCATTAAGTTGGGTTCGCTGTTTCTCTTGCGCTGAAAGACAAAAAAAAATGAATTAATGAACTATTTTGCCATATTAATAAATAAGCAATCCTGCAAATGTAATTTCACTAATATGAGCATTTTAAAGGAAACTGTCTTGATTCTGATGGGTCCAGGATCCCGGGGCGATGCTGGAGCGAGTCCAGGGTACTGGAGCCCTCTTGTGAACACGAATGGAATCACGTTATAAATGCGATATCGAGAGATATAAATATAGATATAAATAACTGGAATGCAAATGAGTGTTCAATCGTTGAGAGTACAAATGCTTCTGCTGTATTTGGGTCTCGCATACATAAATAGCAAAAATAATGATGTTTTGGCTGCTACTCGCAAGCGGAAACAGACTCGTTACGTGGGAAAGAGTATTCGTAATATGCGCAACGCCGAGGCTCATTGCGCTCTTCCAACAATTCTAATTTAGGCAATACAAAAATGCCGTTTACTAAATTACTTTTATTTTGACAAAATTACAAATACAATTACTTTGCTCCAAAAAGTAATTTCGTCATTACATTCGAATTGTTTGAATATTTGATTACATTTACACTCTATGTTGTAGTAATTGTAATTTACAGCTTGGTTAATTATAAAATTACATGAGGTCATAAACTGAATCAATTAATTTTCTTAAATACACGAAATTAAATTACTAATTAGTAGTAATGCTTGTTAAATTACCTTTAATAGCAATTCCTGCCTCCTCATCTCAGCCTTTCTAAGCCTCTCTTTCTTCGCTTCCTCTGCGGACGCCGGCAAGCCTTCGGAAGAGGATGTGTCACTCGAAGGAGGAGCCATGGCGGTAAAAGGCTCTTTGGAAGCTGCAGGCACCTCCGAGGAGGCTTCAGAGGGTGGAGGAGCTGCGGGAGACTGGCTGATGTTCTCCTTGTCTTGAACGCTGGAAGAAAATACCATAAAACCAGACAATCATATTAATCTTAATAATTTTAGAGATGATTTGCATGTATTTCTTTGTTATTGTAATTCCTAGAAATATGTAATTCTTGAGTTTTGTAAGCAAATGTAATGGAATTGTCAAAAATAATGTAATTTCCCAAATCTTGGAATAACATTATTTATAAATGTCAAAATCCTTGCTGACCTCGCCATTTTCTCCTTCTTAATCTGCCTTTAAAGGCAACTACTTCATATCTGAATTGCAATAATTGGGAAATTACATTTGAAAAGTAAATTTTAACATTTTCAAAATGTAATTTTAGAGGTGATTCGATTTGATTTTTATTATAATTCCTAGAAATACATAATTCTTGACTTTTGTATGATGTAAATGTAGTTCTGTCAAGGTTGGATTACATTATTTATAAATGCCAAAATGCATGCTCACCTCGCCATTTTCTCCTTCTTAATCTGCGCAATCGCCGCCCTCCTCCTCATCACATCAATCTCCGCCTCCG
>LR140699.1:0-15420 GCA_900659605.1 Tisbe holothuriae | reverse complement strand
GTTTAGAATGAATGTGTAACAAAGAGGTGTAATTAGGGTTTATGCTGAATTATGAATGGATGTACTGTGAGATTTTACTCATTTTAGGCCGTAACATTGGCGTTATATTCATAGTTACATATCAGGAAATTCGAAATGACCCGTCAGTAGCACAAGCTGAGAAAAGGGATATATATATATATCTAGGGCCGCTGTATACCATATTTTGCGATGACTAGGCTATATTGGAGCGTGCGTGATGGACAGACAGGACAAACACACTGACAATTTTAGCAGCTTATATATATCCCTTTTCTCAGAGCACAAGAATGTGGAACGATATTTTCGGATTCCGGCGTTACATATCTATTCACGAAACCTCTTAATATATCAATGTATCCAAATATTTTTTAAGATCGTATTTGTGTGATGTAATTTAGGATTTACCTTTGGGATAGCTGGTGCTCGTTTATTTAATCTTGGTAATAATATGAAGCATAAATTCATTACTTTCAGAGGCTGCAGGACGATGCCCGCAATCTATCCCAGGTCCCCAATAAGCTGGAATCATATAAATCCAAATCTGGAAGTAATTTAAACACTTACTTCTAGCAATTAATGTTGACCGACAATTACACAAACGGGATAAATGATAAATGCTATTTGATGCTTCTTTCTTCGGTTTCTCTTTCGGCTGACCAGCCTAACCGTAAACTTAAGCTGTTGATTCATACAGCAGAATGTCGGAAACTTGGACGAACTATTTTAGTTTGTGTTCAATCTGTCATAGAATAACAGCGTAGCGTACATAATGTTTTTTCGTGCAAACTTCATATATTTTTATCTGGAGACATATACTGAAACAAGAGCTACCGCATAATAGCATAGCACGCGCACGCAGAGTAGGAATCATTGCAATGCATAACGAAAGTATACTATGGTAATCTGGATATTTCGTAGTATTGAAGTTAGTTTAACATATAAAGTAAAACTATTGGCCATATAATTGTTGTACGGCTAGTACAGTTGTGCGGAACTTGTGCCCTTACTAAGGAGAATGTAAAGAATCGACAGTAGATTCACAATAATATCATTTTGAGTTTCGTTGCAGTTTCTATGCATGCAGTCACACCACACTCTTAAATGATATAATTAGCATACATAGGCAACAAGTCCTTCCCGGATCTAAACGCCTGCATCATAAACCATGAGCTTTCACTTGCGTAACTGTCGTCTGGCAAGTACATTAGCAGAATACAGCGCTCTCTAATATTACACCGGCTGAGGTCCTTTATTACTCTTACTTCCCCTTTCGACAATCCGTCTAAAATATGTAGCGCAGGTGTACCCCGGGTTCCCTTCTTTATCCAAGCCTTTTTGCGCGAAGAAGAAAACATTTTTGTGAAGTAGTGAAAACGTGTTTTCGTGGGCATAGCAATATTCCATAGGCCTCGACGGAGCTTCAAAATATCCCCCCATCATTTTTGTGTTTCTTCCATCTATAGGCACAGAGGGAAATATTGACATATTGTGTCATGATAAACAGATATATTACAAAAAGCAATGTAGAAAGTTAACTAATAGTCACTTTAGCATGTAATGTTAAATTATAATCCGCTTTATAGAGTAACATCTCTCAAATTTCACACCCAATGTGCCCCATCAAATTGCTATATCAACTCACATCACGGCAGCAGCTCGCCGGCTGAGTCTCCTTCGGCCCCCACCACGACTGACGTCACAGCTGAGCTGCTGCTATAACTGAGCCAGGCCAGACTGCCTAAGGACGGACGGCAGCAAACTCAGGCCATAACAGCAGCAGCTAGCTATTGACGTCACTCAGTAAGGGACGGGCTCAGGCACGCACACTGACTCACTCATAATAATAATAAACGTGTATAACATTTGTTAAAGGGGAGAAGAAATGAAGAATGTTATAATGTTGCTTTATACACATATAAGGTAAAGCAGTTTTTGAATTATGTTGATATACGTATGACCATTATTTGATGAGGCAACCCTGTTGCAGAATGTAGATTATTATGGCCATCACAATTTCCTTCTTCTTCTTTTTGCTGTGAGCTGTTTCTCTGAAGAAAGAAGGAAAGGAAGGAGAAAAGTTTGAGAGAAGAAAACGAGCAGCTCACGACAGAAGAAGAAGAAGAACAGCAGTTGTAGTGCAGTGAGTGAGAAATCGAAACGCATACTTCTTGAGCCTGCCATTGCCAAATGTCAATTAGAAAAGCAAACTTGCTACGAAAGAAAGAAAACCCCGAAAGTGGCGTGGATTTAAAGCCCAAGTGAGATCTCCCCAAATTGGTTGTGGTTGATCCGCTGTCAGACTGTCGAGGCATCCACCCATCATCCGATCCTAGAACATACTCTTTGTACCTCGAGCATTGGGGGTAAGTTTCAAGTTTGGACGGAGATCCCTTTCTCACTCTCTCTCAACCGATTGGATTCCTCTGCTTCCTGCCAGCAGCACCGGCCTTGTGTTTTGAAGGCCATGCCAGGACACGCATTGCTTTCTCTCCGAAGGGCCTTCTCTCACTTCCTCCTCCTCCTCCTCCTCTGCCAGCCACCGATCTCTTGTTAAGACTTTGTAGCTCTGTGGATTTCCACATCCTTGTTGGTCCATCTTCCTGAGAGGAGGACTTTGAGCGGCTCTCTCCCTCTCTTGCAGCCTTGGGGCCCTCTTCTCTCTTCTTCCCCTTGCCTGCCAGTGTTGTAGAGTCGATCGGCTCTCTCTCTTCAGTCTTCAGTTCTCTCTTTGGATGTCTCGGTTAGTTTCCCTCTGAAAACACCGATAGAAACACGGTCAGAAAATAATCTCGCCCCGCGTGACGAAAGTGTGTTTGAAATCCATCATCCTGTGAGTGAACTGAATCTGAAGCCATCGCTACCGCAGCTAAAAAGATCAAGGTACGGTAACTTTTGTTTTCAGATACAAACCCCTTCACTGTGTATACTATTATTATTATTTCCCTTTCCGTGTATATGTGTGTGTTAAAAAGAGAAGGAGGAGGACAAGAAAATGCATTGGCAGGAGAAAGCCTTGCTGGCTTTACTTTAGCAGCGGCCTCCTGTCGGCTGGCTGGCCTCTCTTTCTCTCTTTCTCTCTTTCTCTCTCAGTCTACTGCTGCCAAGATCCGAGCTATAAATAGATCCTTTTTCAAGAAGTAAGAGAGAAGAGTGAAGAAAGGGAGAGAGAGAAGCTAAACGTGAAAAGTCCTTCTTGGAGCAATCAGAAATACACTGTTGTTGTAAAGAGAATCTCAAGAGGATCTCCTCCTTTCTTTGCAGGCTTAATTGCACAGACACATTTGAGTGTTATGCTGAGCGTGTAACTGACAGTGCTGACTTGGAGAGAATAGATAATAGTGTTGTTGCCTCTGCAATCAAGTTTTGGCTCTATTTCTTAACATTCTTAAGGGTAAGTCTTTTCCGATACCAATTTAAGCCTTAGTCACACTGGATCCTTTTGAAGTCTCTCTTTTTAAAGTTATTAAAACCAATATTGCCAAAAGACTGAGAAACGTCTTGGCAAACTGCAGGGAAGAAATCTTACAAGAGGCTTTTCTCTACAGTAATATCAGTGGCATTTAAAAGGCTTCCTGTCTATTTTTGATATTGAAAAACGATGTGAAGGCCAAGAAGACAAAGCAACCTCGCTTTTAATTAAGTAATTAATGGGATTACTAAAAGGGCATTATAAAAATATTTATTCATAACTAAACATACGCGGTGCTGATACTTTAAGTGAACTACTCTATGCAGCTTTTGTAACAACAACATACCATAAAAATCCACTGTAGCCTTCTGAATGCAGCTACATTCATTGGCTTCTTTGCCTGTGTTTAAACTCTTCCTTTCTTCAGTCAGTGACGTATCGCGTCACCGAAAACTTGTTTATTCCAATCCATTTACCGACGTCAGAGGGAGAAAAAAAAAACCCATTTATTCTGTAATGATGTCGTCGGCACTCGACGCGACCGATTCCCTCATTGCGCACAGGTTCTATCGAAGGCTAAGGAAGCAGACGAGTGTGAGCGAGGGTAGTTTTAAGGAGTAGATTAGGACATCAATTGGTTGCACTGCCTTAGCAATAATTACATTTTGTATATCATACGTTCATCATTCTTGCTCCTGTCTAGAAATTTAATTTTTAATGCTTGGAACTTTGGAAGTAAGGAAGATAGGATTTCACTCGCTTCTCGTTCCGATTAGTTTTCTTAAACAAGCAATTCGGGAAGATTAACAAACGTATTATTTTTTTCGTTTCCTTCCAGCTCCCTTCGTCTTTCTCCGCCTCTGCTGACCTCTGCAGCCTGAGCCCACCCCGCCCTAGCACCACCATGCGCGGCTCCGGCCCCGGCTACCGCTCCGGCCCCCGTCCCGCCAACAGCATGGAGCAAGACTCGTTCGACTCGTACGACGACGACGCCATGGAGGACATGCTCGTCATGTCCACGTCCAGTCTGCGGCTGAGTCCGCAGGGCGGGTCGTCGTCGCACGCCGGGTCCGAGCTGGCGGCCGAGGAGCAGGAGGAGGAGTTGCCAAAGTCAATCATTGTCACCAGTGTCGATCTCACAGTTTTCGATAACGAGGATATCAAGGTAGCATTTAATATTAAGACCGAATGCTAAACCACTGTGAATCACTTCCGCTTCCTTCCAGTCCAATTTTGAGTCGTTATTCCGAGAGTACGACTCGACGGCCATGTTCCACTACTTGCGCAGCTTCCGACGGATCCGGGTCGACTATGACTCGCACGTGTCCGCGGCCAAGGCGAAAAGCAGTCTCGACAACTCACCCGTCGGGGACAACATCATTCACTGCTACTTTGTACAGGTAGGAATGCGATTAACTCAAGTTATTATGCAAAATAATCCGTTTAGTTAAGTGGATTAGGCTGTAATCATGAACCTACTATACAAGAGTGTATAGTAGGTTCATGGCTGTAATATTACGCGTTTAGCATAGCAAAACAATTAATTGTCTGGAGATCAGATCTAAATTAGCTCGGTTAAGTGGATTGTTTCCGGCAATATAATTTAATTATATCGCTTATTCCCGTTCATCCGACACTTTTATTTCATCCCAGTCCTTAGGGACCAATAATATTGAATAATTATGAGTGTTTGTGTGCTTGAATGCTTTTCTCGATTCTTGCGAAATATCGGGGAAATCCTACTTTTACGTTGCAAATATCACTCCTTCATGCTCTCTATTGATTTTTTGAACGGATTCATCTTATGAAGCCACTATCGGATCATAAAAATTATTATTTCCGACAATGATATTCATATAAAGTTCATTGATAAAAAACGCGATGCAGTTTCAACTTATAACAGGTGCAGACGTAGCTACATTTGAAGCTTTTTCGTAATCAGTAATAGAACTTAATATTGAACTCTCATGTATTCTTTTAATGTTCCAGGTTCTGTCCCCCTGCACCGACGACGCTTTCCTCCACGTCCCTCCGCTCGAGAAGCAGTTCCTCATCTCGCCGCCGTGCTCGCCGCCCGTCGGCTGGGAGCAGCCAAAGGAAGACAAACCCGTCATAGACTACGACCTGCTCGCGGCGATGGCTCAGCTCGCCCCGGGAGAGAAGCACGAGCTGCACCCGACCAAGGAGGTGACTGTGCTCGGCAAGAGCATCTCCACGCCCTCCATTGTCGTGCACATCGCGGACGACGAGGCGAGAGGCGGCATCCCGCGCATCGTCTACCCGGCCGGGTGCACGCCGGGAGGGCCGTCGGTCATGGTCGCGGGCGCGCAGTCGCAGCTCCTCTCCAAGGCGGGCAAGAAGATCAAGGCGACGCGCTGTCCCGACAGACAGAGCTCGCTAGATTGACTTTGCAGTGCAGTGAACGAGCGCTTATATTAACCAACCCCTGTTACGCCCCCTTCCCCAAAAAATTCCCCCCACGCCGTTCCAAAATAAGATACGCCCCCCGTTTTTCATCAACGCAATTATGAATATACACAGCATACTGAGATGACATAAGAATGATAAGAATAATAATATTGATACTTCTACTACATCGAATATAATAATAGTAACAACCCCCAGCGATAGAATGCTACAAATAATAAAAGTCTCGCAGTCTGGGATTCTGGAGGATGGACATTTTTTTGAATATATAAATAGAGCAGAACTACTTAAATAGCTGTCTCTTAATTCCTACAAGTATAATATTAGATGAAGAGAATCCCAAAAGCTGTTAACCTAATTATCCCGTTTTCTCCCCCACAACAGGGAACCTTGAGTCAATTAAAGGCCTCCTTTCCCACCTATAATGAAAGACATGTTGAACTAAGATGCAGAGATTTTATCCAATTGTTTTATACGTTTAAATGTTCCCATGAATAATTAGTTGGCGGAAGTGTTTCGATGGAAAATGATGTTCGCAGACTAAATGGAAAATAATACCTAATTATGTTTCCGAGTTTGTAACTGACATTTCAGCTCAAAATAATAAACACGTTTAATTGAAACCCCCAAAGATAAATGGAGTACATTGTTGTATTTGATCAGTTAAGATTTTATATTTTCCGTTCGAAATAATTGTATTAATAATTTTTCATAGAATGGATCAGAATTCTTATATGAAGTAATAATATATCCCGAACAAGAATAAAGAGGGTTCCAAATAAAGAATATTTTAAGTACACTACTTTCTCCTATAAAACGTATTAATTTTTACTGCGCATTTCCAAATATCGCGTATCCTCCAAACATACCAACTAGCGTTTTCTCTATATTTTAGCAAATATGTCTATTTTAGTCCCAATTTACTGAGAACCAGAGCTTTATAATTAGTGCCATATAAAACAAGACTTTACGGCGATGTATATAAAAACTTTCTGTCGAACACATTAAAAAGTTCAGGTTGTTTTTCTCAAAAGGGTCAAAATAATCACTTCGTATTCAATAGCATTTTTAGCCAGAATTCCATACTTCAAAACTAAAACTATGCAATTCTCTCATATTTGATCCAAACTATAAAAGTAAATCATAATATTCTACTTAATTGTGTCCATTTATGCGAGAATACACAGGATATTCTACACAATTATGTTTTGCAAAGATTAAAATGAAAAATCCGTTCTGTTTCATAAATATAGTCTTAGTATAACCATTGTACTCTGGTAAGTCTGGTTTAAAGATAAATATCATTAACTGTTGACACTTGCCTACTTCGAATTCCAAAAGAGATCAACAAAATGGTGCAAACACATTTTCTAGACCAAATATGTTTATTAAACTGCTTGAATGCAAACGCTAAAATGTGTGTTAATGTATATTAAGTAAATATTAGTAATCTGTCTTCCTTTTCTAGCTGTTATCTCTGGACTGGTAGAATAGAATGTAGCCTGTTTCTGAAGACTTCTGAATGTCCACAGTTTGGCCGTAAAAGTCTTCCATGGTCGAGGAATCCATTTTCTGAAAAGTGACAAAAATATTTAAACTACAAGAAAGGTCACATATGATAATACTATTTTAGTTCTTATTTGCCCCCCTCTCCACTACGTAATAAACTCATCCAAATCTTCCTCCCAAACAACGCTGTAATTAGGCCAGAAGATTGCTCACCCATCGTAAATAATTCAGACGTCATAGATAATGTTAGGAATCGATCAATGGGTGACGCGTAATTAACCATAAAAGGACGCGTTTGACTGATTAATATATATGGTGATGTCATGAAACGTGTACACGCAAATGTAGTTATATTAAGTGCCGTGACTAAATTTCACCTTTTGTGATGAAAGAGAAAGAAATGATGATATATAATGCGTTCGTACTGCCAACTGTGACTACCCCCCAAAATATACGGCATATCCGCACAGAGTGCAGCACCACATACTCGTACTAACATGTATAACTAACTACAATAGTAAATAATGTGCCCTTTAAAAGGTATTTTTGAATACTTACGTCAACAATGTCATCGTCGAATACGAGCCAGAATCCGCACGATTTGACAATTGAGATGTAGTGTCCCCGGTTGGGTCCGGAACCGCAGTGGACGACGACGGCCACGAGGTCGTACAGACGATCGGGGTTAACGGCGTCATCAGACTAAAATTAGGTTAAACGTTAGAACCAGTTATGAACCAATTATGGGTTCACATTTTGCAGTTTATAATTAAATTCCTGTAATGTGCAGGTGTTCAGACACATTTTTGAGGCAAAATTCCGCAAGATATGTGGCTAATCTTGATACTGTTCCTATTGTATACGGTTCAATAAGTTTGCGATATTTTGGTGTCTATAACTTGGGTGCAAAAGTGGCCATTAGGAAATTATTAATCTCGAGTATTCTCTTACCGTGTTAAACAGCCTCAATTCCAAGGGGAACACAACTCTGTGAGAAACCTTAATATGACGGTTGATTTGATCCATGTACTTAAACCGCTTCAGATGGAGAGCCAGAATCGTAGGAAGCCGCTTCACTCGCATACGTTTCTGCAAAAGATAATTATACACAATAGACTGGCATAAGAACTAATTAATTCGTTTTTAATACTGACGTGCGCTTCCTGATAGGACGAGCAGCTATCACACTTGAACTTGTTATCACTGCAGAGCGTCTCCGTGCTGCTGAAGTTCCGCAGGCAGTTGGAGATGGACGTGTGGTTGTCCACGTCGATGCTCAGGTCGAAGAAATCCTCGTCCTTGGACGTCACGTTCTCGCAGTTCAGGCAACGGGTCTCGGACGTTAAGATGCCCTGGAATATAAATTAGGACCGTTTAACATTAGTTGGTAGTATTTGAAAAATATTTGTAATTCAGCCCTCTTTATATTTTTTTGGGGGCACTAATCTCTTCAGCAAGTTGTTTGAAAAGTGTGACAGCTTTTTGGAGAACCCCCTTTCATGGAAGCGGAAAGCATGTTAAAGTTTGTTAACCATTCTATTACAAGCTTGCGCTCTTGGATGTACTTATAACTGTGTCTTTATATTTGTACTAACATGTTTACCTGAAATATGTCATTGACCCAAGTGTTCTTATTTTCTGCTGCTGACGCTCCTCCTCCTCCCGAATCTGCGGTTGACGCAGCGGCGCCTGCTGTTGACGGCGTCACTGAGTCGCCTTTGTTGCCCTTCTTCCAGGTTGAAGAAGAACCAGAGGATGAAGAAGAATCCTTTAACTGACTCTTCTCGGCTGGAAATTAAGGGATTTAATTACTCTTAATTAGGTATTTAAGTCGTAATTAACTTACAGATGAGCGTCTCGTTGATGTGGTTGATGAGGAAATTGAGGAACTCGTGAGCATCTTGTTGCATGTAATTGTCAAATTCAACTGAAAATATATAAATTTCAATGATTGCATCCTAATCCAAGTCATGATTTGAGTTGAACTGACCTTTTTCCTTCCTCAGCCTCGCAATGAACTTCTTCGGAGCAATCGTGCCCACTTTTTTCTTCTGCGTGGCGATCGAGTGGAAGAGATCGGCCAGACACGTGAGCAGCGTCTCCTTGGACCGCTTGTTCTTGGCCTTGTACTCCAGAACCTTCTCTCGGAACGGTTTGCAGAAGTAGAGTGCTTGAAGGACTGAGTTGGAGTAGCAGGTATTGCCAAACTGGAAGTGAAAATGTTAGCATTATTGAGGCAGTTTTCTTTTCTACTGCTTTGAACCGCATAGAGTGGCTTAGAATCTAACAATTATTTACAGTTTTCATTGTTAATGCATGGTAAACTCATTAACAGATATATCTTAATATAATACTAGCTTACGTTTACAAGTCCGAAGAAATGTTCATTCGCAGGGAATGCATCCAGGCCGATGTCCTTCTCCAATTGGGAGGCATTGCTGCCCTTCAGCACAAAGTCAAACATCTTGGAATGGGAATATTTTGAACACTGCAGACTTCAAAGTTGAGTTGAGTTTTTATTTTGAATTGTCTATTAAGGCAGGATATATAGATCTCACTGGGTGTTTGTGCAATTTTTTTATTGATTGAGTTTAAAACTGTTTTTGTCTTGGCACCACTTTACACATTAAGGATTAATAAGGCAACAACATATTTTAGACACACATTACTCAAGATAGGAACTCCACCAGAGTATTTCTTTTCATATTTTTGCCGTTTATCGCTATCTGTACATTTACAGCAGTATATGCAGTAGTAGTGTCAGTGCGGCTGAGTTTTGCTGATGTAGGTCTTAAGGAGAGCAGCAGCAGCAGAAAATGGTCCATAGCTCTAGCTGTAGTCTGAAGTGTAGCACGGCCGGCTGCCGCCAGAGAAAGGAGTAGCGAGACTCGACTTGATGTTCGATGTTCTCAATCTCAAATGCATGCTCAGCTCACGAAACCTAGTATAACTTTATACATCCTATGCTATAACTCTAATTCCTAATCCTACGCCTAATAAGAGTGACAATCCAGATGCAAACTGTTTGAGTATCTGACATGCAAAATTTCCTTGTTAATTGTTATACATTATTGTGAGTCACCATAAGTGGTTCTTTCAAACCCAACCACGTACACAAGAAAGCTTCTTCCTGCATTCAAATACCTGGCCTGACAATTCTTCAAAATAGAAAAATGTTTGGCGACTGCGACGCCTCCAAGGTGTTCTCGTTCCCGTCCAACTGGAAGCAGGAGCAGTCGGTGGGCGACAACTCGTGCCAGACGGAGGAGCTGACGCAGGCTGAGGTCGAGTGTCAGGTGTTCTTTCAGGATGATAAGCAGGTGCAGACGGATCCAGTGGAGGAGAAGAGAAGTGAGTAGAGACGCAAAAACTCAAGATTAAGACACATTTATCGGTTATGTTATTAAAAATTTCATTCCTTAGTTTTCGTACGTTGATGCTGGGTGCATATTGTAAAAGCTTAACTAAAGCAAATGTAGCTGGAGCTGTTAAAATATCCTTTTCAGGATCAACCAACGATGACACCGACCCCGCCGTCCGCCCCTCCCTCCTCAAATTCCTCTCCAACGCCGTGCCGCTCCTCGAAGAAGAGCTGGACGCGGCGCTCCGGAGCCGCGCGTTTGACGGCTACGCGCTCATCGAGGACGAGGCTGATCGGACGGTGCGGCGGCTGCACACCTTCGAATCGGCGGTACAAGGGGAGGCGGAGGAGTTCAGGGTGAGCGCGGTCACGTGGTCGTGTACGGGGAGTGTGGTTGCCGTGTCGTATGAGATGGCGGTGCATGATAGCTGGTGAGAAGGATTGTAACATTATATGAATGGCGAACTGAGATATTCTCTTATTTCAAGGTGCGACCACGAGACCTGCTTGGCCATCTGGAACATCAACCGCCGCGACTTTGACCCTTCGACCCCCTTCCGGTCCATCTCCGTCCCTGCCTGCGTGACCACGGCCTCGTTCCACCCGATGCACCCCGGCTTCATCGTGGGCGGCGGCGTGACGGGCGAGGTGTTTGTCTGGTCCATCACCAAGGAGGGCGACCCGCTGGTGGCAACGTCCACCACGTTCGGGCACAGGGAGCCCGTCACTGGCATGGCGTGGATTACGGAGGAGGTCACGTCATCAGGGGTGGATGCAACGCTCAAGGGAACAAAGGTAGTGAGAGTCGATATTGGTATAAACTGGCAACTAAGATATGAGGTTGCAGATCATCTCCGCTGCCCTTGACGGCAAGATCATCATCTGGGAAGTGGACACGACCGCCCAGGAGCTCATCCCGTTCAAGTTCTTTGTCCTCACGGCGGAGCACCTTCCGCGCAACCTCAAGGTCAAAGCCCGGGGCAAGGCCGAGGTCGGCATCACGGCCCTCGCCCTCAACCAGGAGGACAAGGACATCATCATGATCGGCACGGAGGCGGGCCCCATCTTCCAAGGCTCCCTCGCCTCCGAGCTGCCCGTCGCGGCGCACGATGACTACTCCAACAACCCTCCGAAGGACCCCGTGACGGTGCTCTTCACCGGACACCGCGGCCGGGTGATAGACGTCAAGTGCTCGCCGTACAAGCGGGACATTTTCCTCTCTGCGGGGTCGGACCAGGAGGTGCGCGTGTACTCGCTGCTGCAGCCGCACGCGCCGGCGCACGTCATTCACGTGGACTACAGCGGCATTTCCAAGATTGATTGGAGCCCGATGAGGCCGTTGGCGTTTGCGTCCACCGTTCAAGTAAGTAATAAAAGTATTATTTATAGTAAAACAGACCCTTAATTAGCCTTTTTAAGGACAATACGCTACAGCTGCATGACATGATGCGGCCGAGCACGTTGGAGCTGCGCGCGAGTGAGAAGACGATTCCGCTGCCATTGACGGCGGTCGCATTTAACCGGAAGGAGCGGAGTCTTCTGGCGACCGGGGATGGCAGAGGAAGGGTGCAGGTATGAATTTTGATGTTTTATCTACATAAGGAAATGTTCATGTTTTGTGCTTTTTTTCAGATTTGGAAGCTCACCGAAGATTGGATGTCGGGAAATCCGACAGCTGAGATTGAGAAAATGGAGCAGTTTTTGGTGTCCAATGAGGATTAAAGCGATTTTTGTGATACAAAATCAATAGGGATAAGAGATATGTTTTAAGTATGGCATCCTGTCAATATTTGATCGTTTATTTTCTCCTTTAATTAGTCTTCTTATTCTTCCTATAAATATATATAATTCTTGCTTCATATTTTTGCGACGGTGGTTTTTGAGAGAGGCGTCAACGCCAAATGTCCTACAAGTATTAAGAACACTAATAATTGATCACATTAGTCATATACAACCTTTAAAAATCCTCATACAGTATCACGAGCTGTTTCACTCTTTAGGACGGCTCTAGATTTTGTGCCCGACACATTATTACTTCTTCTTCATACAGTATCACATTGAAGGCACATGAGTCACATTTTAGTCTCCTTCTGAATGCACATCATAGAGTTCTATGTCTTGACTTCTTCCTGATTATTATCACTGCTGGGTTGTTGCTGTTGTAGCTTCGGTGGCGATGTGACGTCCGTGATGTCCTTGACGATCATCTCGGCCATCTGCCACGCAAGCTCCTCCTTCACGTCGTCCATGTCGCTCGACACGAGCCGCTTCATGGCCTGGGTCACCTGGAAATTTAGAACTTTAGAATGCACGCAGGGTTAAAATTCTCGTTGTCGTACCTTTTTTGAGACTCCTGTCTTTGCTTGTGGATCCTCCGGTGGTTGCTCAAATGCACTTTTGTACCTTCCGAGATGGTCAATCTGACCAATGTTGACCACGCTGTGCTGCTTACGGTGCCAGAGGTTCTCACCCGTTGTGTCTAGCATTCCTTCACTCATGAAACTTCGACCCTGAAATTAAACCATTTGTATGCATAATTTGCAAATATTTCAGCTTATACTTCCTTACATGATGGTCCGATTTTGACCTCGACATGGCGAGTAGCGTGTTGTGCGTGGATATGCTGAGCTCACTGGAGGAGCACGTGCTGAGGCTGGTGTTGGACGAGGTCCGGCGGAGGCCACTGAACACGCCGCTTCGAGTGGAAGACTTCTTACGAGCACCACCTAATCATAGATCATTATAAACATGGCTATTAAAGCAATTATAGTGCATACCTTGACTGCTCCCGGCCGTAGAAGACCCATTATTATTCCCACTCCCCTTTCCGTACGGACTCGTCTGAATCTGAGTGAGGAGCTCTTGCAAGAACTTCCTGTACAGCGAGGAGTCGAGGAAACGCGGCAGATACTTTGTCCGGAGCACTCTGATGACCAGTCTGAGCGCGTCGTCGAAGCAGGCGGGGGACACGATGCCGTTGGGGTCGCAGATGGATTCTTCCACGGCGGAGCGGAGGGTCTTGCTGAAGCCGAGAGGGGTGGAGGCCTGGAGGGAGATGAAGCGCTCGTAGATGCCTGAAAATGGGGACATTGTTGTTGTTAATTATACGGTTAATAAGCCTCTTAGAAACAATAATGAACTTGAGGTAAGAAGAGATGGACCAAATATTATCTCAATAAGGCTGTTTACACTCAACTTGGAAAATTTTAATTAACCATGTAAAATATAGAGGAGATTGTTACAGGGGAACTTAAATTATATTATATACTGAAGATAATTAGATTAATTTAATTTTTAAGATGCTTTAATAATATTTTTAAACAAATCAGTTATAAGGAATTGTTATCCGTTATCCCATTCTCGTAAAAATACCTATTTAATAACGACATTATTAATTGGAAATTTAGTTCAATATGATCTCTCAAGTATGTTACCGAGAGCGTCCTCCTTGAGATGTTCCAGCTGCGCCGTCGTCGACCCTTCCCGATAATGACTGGCCGTGATCCAGAACTCGATGAGATCTCTGTCGCCCTCGCCCTCCAGGAACTCCATAAAGTGGAAAAGCAGGGTGTCGTTGTACAGCACGTCAGACATGCCCACGGGAGAGCTCGTGAGGATGTCCACCTGATACTTTGCATAGCAGTCACTGAGAATGAACTCTCGAAAGTATTCCTCCTCCAGCATGTGCATGACACAGTCCACGGCAGGGTCGAAGCACCCGGACTCCACGTCCCCCTGCTCCGTGCAGATGGCCTGGACCACCTCATGGGTCGCCTCCACGCCCAGGTGCAGCGGCAGCGGGCAGTCCGGCGCCAGGAACCGGTGGTAGATGGCCACGGCGTCCTTCTTCATGAGCCCCTCATCGGGCCCACTGTGCACCGGGGTGGTCTTCTCCTCCGCGGACATGACGCCCGAGTCGAAGCTGCCGTGGTTGCTGCTGCTCGATGATGAAGAAGCCTTGAAGCTGCGCACGTCGAGCAGGAACTTGACGAGGTTGACGGCGTCCCTGGCCTCCAAGTACTGGACGAGGTACGACATGGCAGAGTTGTCCGCGAGGACTTCAGGCATGGACCTGGCCAGTTTGGACGTCTTGGAGCCGAGGACTTCCTCTTCCAAGGAGGGTTTGGAGTCGACTTCGTCGCCGTTGGGCGGCTCCTCAATCTCTCCAATGTCCTCGAGCGGAAGCGATCGCTTGCTCCTCGACGGGGTCGATGCCGTCGGTGTCTGTTGCTGCTGTTGGCGCCTCTGGAACGGGAAGAGCCGCTTCGGGGTGGAATCGGGCTGGCCCGGGGAGCCATTTTGGCCACCATTGCTGGTCGTCTTCCGCTTGATGAGGTCGCCCAGCGAGGACAGAGGCATCGTGGCAGGCAAGAGGAGAGAGCACTACATCAGGAAGTGACAAGGACGGAACAACTCCAGATAAGGATCGTCGTAAAACAAGGAAAGAAAGGCCACAACTGTCAAAATTGGGCGAAGTAGCTTTTTGTGCCTGATTTTTTAATGTTTTGCTACGACGGCCAGGTGAGCGTAGAGTGCGATAGCGGGGCGAACAGAGGGAGGAAATCTGCCTGGAAGCGCGATAGGAGAGCGCGAGTGGGGCAGAAATCAAGGTGAGCCATGTACTTAATAAAGATGTACTGGAGACACAACAGCTGCCAAAATTGACGTGGTGAAAGTGCCTTAGTACTGCCGA
>LR140698.1:2585-15427 GCA_900659605.1 Tisbe holothuriae | reverse complement strand
CGCCGCCTCCCACACCCCCGGCACTGAAGACTAGAGCAGTTGTTGCCCAGGGCGCACCCACCACGCCAGTCAAACAAGCGTGCCCTTATAACGGGGCAAAGCCCAAGGTGAAAAAAGGGAGCGCTGTTGACGGCAGGGCTAAGGCCAGCAGCAAGGCCACCCATACGACGGCTAACAGCCCTTTGGTGCCGACATCAGCGCCTGGCATCACGCGGTTCGGCCTGCCAGAGAACCAGCTGTCCATGGCCTCTAAGCAGTCTCTGGAGGTAAAACATAACAGGTTAAAAACGACCAACCTTTTAATATGTTTACTTTTTAGGTCGTGCCTCGAGCAAAACCTTCCACCGAACCCAATAAGTCAACCAGGCCGCTCCTGACAGGGACATCTCGGACGCGTCCGTCTACACCTCATCCTGTTCCCCAACAAGCAGAACCAGCCGTGAAGGGAGCACACCCTGGTCAGACGATTCACTCCCAGGCTCATCCTGTTCCCCATCAAGCAGAACAAGCAGCACTCATCCAGTCTGCCGATACAATGGCATGCAACCACACGTCCACTGTGGAGAAGCTCGAGGCATTCGACAAACTGACGTCTACCAAGTTGAACATCGCAGCGGACCAGAGCGAGCTCAAGAAGCTGATGGGTACGTTTGATCCCATCTATAACAAGGTTAGAAGGTTCGAACCTGAGGTCATGACTCTGCTCAAATGCGGCAATTGCAAGCCCCATGAGAAGGAGAATTATAAAATTATCTGGGAAAGGCCCAAGAGGGCTACACAAGGATCGAGACGCCGCCTCGACAATGCGTGGGAGGTGTGCAAGACGACCTCCACCGCCATGGCGAGAGCTGAAGAATGGCTCAAGAAGGCCGAGAATCAGATTCAGAGCTACTGCAATCCCGACCTTGGCAGCCTGGAGCACGCAAAGAGCGAGATGGAAGGAGTGGTTCGCGTTCTACTCAGCGAGGCTCATAAGTACGACGTGAGCGCCAGCGTTGAGGCTGTTGGCGCAGCTTGTAATGTCGGCCAGGACAAGGTCTTGAAGCAGGCGGACACGTTTAAGAAGAGGCAGGAGAAGCTGCTGAGTGACATCAACGACCGGTGTAAGGCATTGGAGGCCGTTATCTACAAGAAGCACACTTTCATGCATGATGTGCGCTATCTGACCACGGCTCTAGAAGACTCGATGGCGGCCAAGGAGGCGGATGATTATACGTCGTTGAAAGAGAGGATGCTGAGGGAGAGCGTGGAGTCGCTCTTCCGGAAATTGAAGACGACTGGCGACGACCTCTTCAAAGCCGCCAGCCAGATTGGCTGCGGTTCCGAGAACGTCGAACTTACGATCGCCGAGATGCGGTCTCAAATTGACAACCTCTACAGTGTGCTCACTAAGGAAAGCAAGGCCGCCGACACCGCACTCGTCCAGGATGAGCCGAAGCCGATGGGCATGATGGACAAGACGACCTACACTCAGAAGACGGAAATTCCGTCCTTGACCGCGCCTCCGGCCTCTTCACGTCCTCTGGCAGCACCGGAGAGTGCTCCGGCGACTCCATCGACCTCGGCCGCAAGAAGCATTCTTCATCCTGGCATAGGGGTCGAGTTGAAGTCTGTCGTGATCTCAAGGACAACCAGGACGACAAACTACCAGACACTGCGTCAGAGGCGAGAGGCCACGGATGACAATGTGGAGACGCTCATGAATGAGGTAATCATCATAAATTTTACTAGCGCCGATTAGGGCCACTTTGATTTATAAAGCGTTTGCATGATCTGAGCGCGATTGCTCTCATTGTTACCGTACTAAAACTTACTTGTTCTAAAAGTATTTTTAAACTTTCAGGCCTCAGCTCGACGCAATAAATAATAATATTGCTTGTATAATAATATAATAACAATGTGTATTTGTTTCAGCTACGGATTCGACTGCCAACCTTCGATGATACTGTGGACAAGGGTCTGGTGCGTTGGATCAGGTTGTGCGTCGATTACAACGGTGTTCTGAACGACATGGACCTCGGCCAGGATGAGAAGCAAGAGGCGGAGAAAAAGATGAGCGCAATTAATGTGAGTAAAGCCTGACACTAGAACTTTCCTCCCGTTTTTTGTATAATACTCTCGCTAGATGGAGACTCCTTTGAGTGGAGAAAGGAGTGAAACTGTAGTCTAGGGCCGCTTCAAGTACAATGACTAGCTCTATTACAGCTCTATTACATAGGAACGTCGTGATGGGCAGGCAGGACAAACACACAGAAAATTCTAGCAGATTAATGTAGTCTCTTGAGAGATTTTTAATTCATTTCTCCTCTTTCTGCTAATTTCTCCACTCGCCGTCTCAGTCCGTCTGTCGTTAGAGGCCACCAAAGAATGTACAGAAGTTCATTGACTGACGCATGTATATACTAGGCTGACATGCATTCAAGTATTACAGGGTGGGAGGGAGGTCAACGCGGAAGCAGAATTTCAAACGCTTGCAATACTTTGCTTTGTCAATATTATTGTGATATTTCTTTATGGAAGCTGGGCTGCTCATCCGTGACCATAGCTTTTTTATATATATAACCCAAAACTGTTTGTAATAATTTTTATAACACAGTTACACTTTATTTAAGTGGCCTCTAGGTCCACATATATTCTCCAGAAGATTTACCTTCTTGGCCTAATAATCGGAGACATAGTTCATAACAAGAGATTATTCATACAATACTTAACTAATGAATCGAATCCAGGCGAGTCTAGGGCACTGGGTAATCCCTAGATTGGCACAGTTGGGTTGGCTAAGTGTAGTTTATTTGCCTCGTTTTTTTACATACAGCAAATTTTATATACAGGATATGCCAACATTAGCCAGGCTGTCGCTCCATACTTGAAATCATTGTGGGAAGGCCAACCTTTTTGAATGGTTACAGAAAACCTCTTGATTTCAGCGCCAAATTTGGAGTGGACTGATACTGGGGTGTGATATGAAGGGCAGGAGTCCAATTATGCCCCAGCCGCCATCAGGGCCCTCACTGCAAAATTTGGCCAGCGGTTCAGCATCTTTGAGATGGTGATCGCACAGGTGCCATTCCAGTGAAGGATGATTTCCTAATTTGGTCTTATGCCTGCATATAGGCCATTGAAACCGCTCATGAATTTAACGCAGCAATTTGCCTTGCACTTCTTGAGCTGCAACAGATCATTAGTGTGTTTTTGTGTCGTTTGGGGAACCAAATTTTAGACTTGGCAAGTCGGGAGTCACTCCCAGTTCCTTGCCCAGTCATGATTTGTAGCATTCTTTATTAAGCATTTGCCCTGTGACAGACTCGTGCAACTGGAGAAATGAAAAGGGCCGTCCCATTATTTGCCAGTTGGTTGGCTCTTTCATTGCCTTCCTACCCAAATTGACACATGTCCAGTTGGAGGAGACAGTGTTACGTTTAGCCAGGCTATTTAACTTGAAGATTAGTAGATAAGAGTATGTCAATGTCAAGCGCCAGAGCATTCGTCACCCCTCGTCACTACCCTTTTCCACTAAGTGATAACCATTGATGGGCTAATTCTTAGGGCAGTGCACAGGGAGATCGATTTAATCTGTTTTCAGAACGATAGCAGAAGTCGTACCAGTGGCGAAACTTGGTTTAAAAATTACTTCATTTCTGGACTTTCAGCATTTTTAGCACTTAAAGTCTAAAATGGTCCAAAACATATTATTTTCATGCCATTCTCAATACAAATTTGTACTGCTATCTTGCCTAACCAAACCTAACGTAACATTCCTTACGTTATCAAAATGAGCTCAAAATCCCTAGCCCTGCGGGAGCCCCAGCCCTGTCTGAGCACTGTACAATGTCCCTGCAGGTTTTCTAACAATATAGTCTGATACCCTTTCCCTGCGGGCGCCCTAGACCTATAGGACCCTTGTATAGTTATTTTCTAGTCTTGCGGGGCCCTTAGCCTCAGGAGCCAGTTTTCTGTAGGATTTCTGGGAGAAAAACAAGAACACAACATTCGCATTCTTACTTTTGTAACACAATTTTAATGTAATTCAATATTATGTAAAATATATTGATCCCACCTTGAATAGGCTGAAAAATTTCATCAAAAAGGCATTTTTACCCTCCGCGCATTACTTGTTGCTGTGGAAGCTCTCTTCCGTGCGGAGATCATGCCCTCCTGAACCATCCTCTGAAGCTGTTTTAGGGCGTTTCTTGTGCTGGTCCTGAGGTAATCCTCCCAGTAATGACTTTCAAACGGTATCGTTGGCTTGACCAGAGAGTTGTAAGCCCACTTCATCATCTGAGATGAGGTCCCTACTGTCCTTTTTCGCAACAGAGATACTCCTTGTCAGCGTTGACCTTGGCCATAATATGGTCATCAAATCAAAGATAAATACACAGAAACGGTATAGCCAGAAACGTCTTGAACAGCAAAAATTGATCTTGAAAGAAAAAGTTGAGGGCCATCTTTACAAGGACCAAAGTATACTAACTTGGGTCTTCTTGAGCTCAATCTGAAGGCCTGTCCCGGAGGTCTAGTGCTCTTCTAGTTAAAGGTTCAATTAGCGCTGCTGACTAGCTGTAACTATAGCCTCTGGCAGGATTGCAGTCGTCTGCAAACGTGGGTGTAACCGTTACTAGAAGTGCAATATCGGCCCTAACAAAAGGGTCTTAACACTACTAGACTAGGTTCCAGTTGCGCAGTGTTCTGATATCCTCCTTGATCTCTTTCCGTCTTTCAATTGAATTTGTAAGATGATCCCGTCTAGCTTGATCTCAGCATGGGAGCGGTTTCAAGCCTTTCGGTATTCTTTCATGTGATTCGGGGGATCATTGAATCACGGTTGGCTGTTATCACTTAAGTAATGTTCTTTTCAATGAGTGGGCAGAAATGCCTTAAAGTTTGTTGCTCCAGGGGGAGTGACAATGGAGTTGGCAATCACCTCGACTACTTTATATCCACGGAGGGGGTGTTTCATTCGATAGAAAGCTTTATTTTGCACTGGGTTACGGTGGAAGATCTTTCATCTTGGGGACTCTTGAGACAAAAGTGCAATATAAAAACCAATTCTCAGATAGCGATCAATCAAGCTTCCCTTATCCAATGGAACCAATCCTAACACAACCACATTGATGAGTGCGGACGGGCTTTTACAGGACTTTACATTATAAAGGGAAAGTTTGTGTGCATCTTTAACAATACAGTTACGGTCGGAACAATAAAGTTTTCTTACAATATACTAGGGATAAAAATACTCTAATTATCACAGGGTGCATTGATGAAGGCTTAAGCCAACATTGACCCATCTCACTTAAGTGCTACTTATCATCGGTTACTGCAAATGGAGTCGGACTCTTGGAGCAAGCCTTGATCTCAATCAGGTGTTTGAGCAGCACGCAGTCTACTTTGATACATATGTCTTTGTACGTGCCGCCGCCGGTCGTCGGCCTAGCGTTGGATACAAGATAGAGTTATTGTCAAAGATCTAGGATCGGATTAAAAAAGACTTGTTCAAATATGCGGTGAATGGAGCTTCTGAAGGAAGGTCTTATAGTTGGCTTGGCGGCCGCCAAGAGTATGTGGAACAAGGACTGTTCTCATTACTTTATATATTACTTTATATGGTTAGCCTTTGCCCTGTTCTTACAGTACCAAGTGCCGCTAGTTTCTAGGGTCTTCTGGGGTCCAGAAGCCGGTTTCCGTTTTAACTTTTTTTCGTGCTAATCACCCCGTTAATCGTGTTTGAAGTTGTTTTTGTGTAGTGATTTTCGATCTCGAAATCGGATTTCGCGAAATCCGGCTTCAGTTTTGGTTTTAAATATATATATTGAATTTTTATACATTTTAAATGGTTTTGCATGTCTTTAAAGTTGGCATTTGACGTCATACCAAGGGTTAATGATATATGTTTCTACTACCCTTTGTAATCAAGTACAAGACTTTACGTGCATATACACTACAACTTTGGCTGAAAGTATAAATAAGATTTTTTTCAAGAACACTCGCAAAAATAAGCAAATATCCACAATGTTTACTATGCTACCTACCTATTTACATATCACTGGCCAGAGTTGCTTTGAAACATTTGCTGAAAGCTAATTTGCTCATTCCCGGAATTTCTCGAATGAAAATTGTATATATCCGATTATGTGTCGGGTTTATGCCCCAAGTAGATACTTAATAACCAAAAAGCTATGAGCCACGTTAGACCCTCATTTCCCACTGCCGAGATCAAGGCATTGGAATCTCTATAAATTGTCCCCGTTCAGCGACTTCTCATATATATTTCCCTTTTTCTATGTAATTGGTCTGTTTTGTGAGGAAAACGATTATTACCTGTTAAGTTGTTTGTCTGTTGTGTGTAACTGTTTACTTTTATACCATCGTGTGCATGAAAAGGATACAAGACCAAGTATGTTACTCCATAATTGTGTAGTATCTAAGGTTCTGTACACATCTTCTGAGAACGACGATAAATCGTCTCAGCCAAAATCTCCCGTGTTCCGGATCCGCACCAAGGCCTCTGTCAAAGACTTCTCCATTGAGGAGTTGGCCGTCTTGTCTTATAACTGGGCGATCAATAATTCACATGTATGTACATTTCCTTCTTCTATTTTCAGAGGGATATTACAACTGTGCTGCTCCAACACGCCACAGATACAAAGGCTTTTCCGTTTATGAGGAAGAACCGTCCTAAGTTCCGCGACCACTTCACCCCCTTCGAGGACTACTGCATAAAAGGAGCCTTGAAATCGTCTGGGGGTTTCGATACCACCTTCCTTGAGTGGATCTCGAAGTTGGCAGCCCGAGGAGTTGTTCGTCCGAACATCACTAAGGACACGCTTCAGGTAAACCATATCATACTTATAATAATCATAAAGAGACATAACAACTAAGAAGAGACTGACGCTATATATAAAACGGGTAGCCCGGACGCAGCACTGTACTGGTTAAAAATACTGGTTAAAATGGGGATCGAGGTGTGCTAGTACGGGGAGGGAGAAAGGAAGTAACATGAACCTAAGAATAATATTAAGAGCTGCATTGCTATTTCTTCTGATGTATGGTCAGAGTAAAGGCACATACCACATCATTTCTGCATGTAAAACACTTGTTTTTTTTATATTTGTACAACTTGTTTTGAAATGTCATAGGATCTGAAGCCGGTTTTGTGCTCCTTTTTTCATACTAATCGCGCCGTTAATCTTGTTTTGAGACTCGGTTTGTGGACTTTTAAAACACGATTAGCACAAAAAAGAAGAGAAGGAAAATCGGACTCAGTATGTCATAAAAATATTCCTAGTAACTTCTTTCCACAGTAATAGACAATACGGTACTGTCACTCAAAATCAACTGCCCGAATTCATATTTTCAGTCGGGAAATTGGCTGAAAACTAGCTCTGGGAAAACATTTTCCTCTTTTTTTGTGTAGTTAATGAAAGTTTACTTCTGACCATGGGTTGGCAACTTCATTTTAATGGAATTGACCGTGGCTACCTTGCCATGCATGATAATGTTTTGATAAATGCATCATGGCTTTTATATTAATGCTTCAAAAAAGATACGTTAGGTAGCATCGAATTACAATGTATAAGTTTATAACAGCAAAAGTTATCATGATTAATGCTTCTAATTTTCGTACTTTTGCTGGAATTCCTAATTTGATCTTGAATCGGCTAGCAAATATTGAATGCCTGCTTGCCCTTTTTTTAATTTTTCAATATCGGAAGAACTATCTAAAACATATTTTTTTAACAAGGAGTTTCTATATCTATACAGGAGGGGAGGAAAAAAGCGGAGTCACTTTAGTGGTAATTTTTCTCCCCTTTGGTTCACTGGTCCAAGGACACTTTTTTTACTGTTTTGTTGTCATTTTCCGCGAATCCTCCTCTCCTGAGTATGTATAGAATCTCATTGTATTTTAATTTTTCGTTATTTCGAACAACTTTCAATATTACTTCAGCAGTTTTCTGAAACACTAACTAAAATGTAGCATTCTTATTACTACGTAGTACGTAGGGCTTAATTTTCGAGAAAAAGAAAACTATCTGTAACCATGCCATGTGCAACTATTGTAGCACATAAAGTTATCATTAGTGGAAGCAAAGATGCCAATAGCATTGTAAATAGGACTTATAATGTTGACCAACAGTCGGTTACCATTGATCTGTAATTAAATCCATGGACGTCGTAAAATTACATTTAATATGTTTCACATTCCATTACTACATACTATGCCTTGTTGCTACCAATGACATGACTTAGCGCAAGTTCGAGGATGGAAATGCCTATTAGTCACTTTATAAGAACATGTCTGTTAAGGATTTGCCTTTTAGGAATTTGCAAATAAAGAAACATTTCTTTTTGGCAGATACATCTGCTCTGCTTATTTTCTTGTTCACTAATAGGAAAAAATCCAATGTAATTTGTCCAAAGCCCAGATTATATGAGGCATAGCCTTGGCAAAAGCATATTCAATGACTTCATCTTCCAAGTTGTATTCCTACTATAGGTCCAGCGACTCTTCTGTGACAATATAACAATGCCCTCAGAAAGGCTGTATTTTCTCAAAAGGCCATTGCAAACTTAGTGTGACTTACATGAGGTTAAATATTCGGTCCGAATGCTAGTTGCGAGTAGCAAAGCGCGAGTAAACTAACTTGCGAGTGTCAAAATGTGAACTGAAAACTTGCGAGTGACTGAATATTCACGAACTCTCAAGACAAAGACAGAGTATCCTATAGCTAGTGAATACATGTAGATGAACATAGAAATGGGCTGAGGTATTGGGACAATGTTTCTTGCTATAAACAGACAGTTACAGTTCATTTTGGGAATTGCAGCATTCCTCTTCAATCCTCTTTTACCTCTTTTTTGATTATTTTATTAAATAAGCTCACCTTTTGTTAAGTGACCAGAATTTTCTTTGGGCCTTCAGCCATTGTGCTTGTTAGTAATTAAGGAAGCACTATTATGCGGTCCATATAGTACTGGAGGGCATTATTTCTAGTATTAAAAGTACTATACTACATGCTCACTGCACTGCCTATTAAGTGCTCCCTTTAATCTGTTTTGCCTTACATTTTATTACTTGTTTATAGAGGTGTTAAATAAATTCCGGAATCGAGAATTTTCGGAATTGAGCGGCCGGAATTCCGCACTACATACAAGTTTTACTGCATATATATGGCAAATTACCAAGTAATGCGCCTTTAAAGTTGTTAAAACGAAGTTTGTTTTTGGCCTGAAATGCATCTACTATATGTAGTAGGTAATGAAAATGAAGGTTCTCTTATTCTCCTAAGAGACAATGTAACCTGTGTGGTCCAGTAGTGGTACACTAGCCCACAGTATTGTATTCCTGTCTACATAAGTACATAATATGTAAAAATTGTACCAATACTCTTTTATAGACACTCAAAAAAGTACTTTTTAGTTATGTGAATGACAGAAACCGAATAATAATTTTGGCATCCACTTTTCCAGAGGATTTTTAAACTTATTCTTAACTTACTTACTATCAAGACTGTTCTAATAGTATTATTGGAAATAATGTATTTGTTTGCTGCGGAGGCTATTCAAAATAGACTAATTTCAGTAATTTGAACCTCAAATTAAGTGTGTCTAATGCCATTTTGAAGCATACTTAATTATGCGTCTTTTTTATATATAAAAATGCACCGTCAACTTCATTTGGCCTATTTCTCTTAATAAAAACCTTGTCTAGTAAAGAATTCCGGAACTCTGAAATTCCGGAATTGATGCCGACATCTCAATTTTAAACGCAATATAAGACTTGATAAGCTCTTATTTTTTAAAGGTAGGGGGCAGTGCGATCTGATTCACTTTAAAAGCCGAGTCTGCTGAGACATTAAGCTAAAACTGGATCATGAACACTGCCACCTAGCTTTAAAAAATCGGAACTATTTTTAGAAGTTATATTGCGTTCCTCATTCCGGAATTCCGTTTTACACCCCTACTTGTATAAAGGATGACTAAGACACATTGGCGCATGCACAAGCAATGGGTTTTTGAGCCTTTTCATCAAATCAAGTCCCATTAAAATGGGCAGGCCTCGTTGGAGCAAGAGATTAATACAGTGCCTACTTTCGTACTTTTGGGCCTACTGCTTTGACCAATAACTACACTAAGAAGCAACTGCCCTTGTTACAGCAAGAAAGTACTTCTCCATCTGGCCATCTTACTATAAAAAGATGAGGCCTACTTTTAGGGCCTTAAAGGACTTTGAAAAAAGTTCCTTTTTATTCCTCTTAAAAAATTATGGTTCCTCCAACGGGTGCCTGAGTGACTGATTGTCTTGTGACAGTTTCCGCCTCTTTTCCGAGAGAACTGGAAAACGTTTCTGAGCCGCTTTTCCCCCGCACATTTTAGGGGTCATAGGAAGAATGTTCTTTTATATGATTATCTTATTACAAAAATGTATTATTTACTATTGATGCTATTAATTTATATGTATATAAAATTATAAATATAAAATAATTTATCAGTCTATTATTGCTCCAGTTTTCAGAAAATTGGCTGCCTTCAATCTCCCATTCTTCTCTATAAGTCTGTATTGCACTGCCCTGTTTGCTAGTTCCTCTGCTCATTTCGGTGACCAAAAGTCGGTGTCTTCTCATTTTTCCGTTTTTGAGAATCTGAAGCGCTACTGTCATCGAATTTGACATCAATAGGGAGTACCTTCTTTTTAGATACCCTTTTCCTCTTTTTTGGAAAAGGTGCCGCAAGAGGGCTGTAAGTCTGATTTACTTGTAGAAGTTAATGCGGCAGCGGCTCAGATTTGTTTTAACACGGTAAATGTGCAAAATCAAATGCTCTCCTCTATTACACAGACACAATTGAAATGAGCTCCTAATGCACATGCTACATCAAATGCCCTCTCTACTTAAAGTTGTATATTTGTTAAATTGTTAAGTATGTCAGTAATTGAGATGAACTCTTCATGCCCACAGTTAATGCGATACTGCATTCATGAACACATTTCAATAAAAAGAAAAGGTTCGCTGGGTTGTTTTTGTCCAATAGGAAGGCTCAATACATCTTAAAACTTTCTTGACTTTTCTTAGTCATATTAAGTGATTCAATACCTATCGTTGCCTTCGTAGGGGAAAAGCGCCGGTTAAATCTCTCTCTCTAATACTATTCATTACCAAATTACCTTAATTTCATTATGCTGAGAATAACTCTATATTCTCTCTCTCTCTCTCTCTTTCAGAGCGTCGGACCGCGTCTTCTGCAAGAAGCCGAAGTGGACGGCGGCGATGCGTACCTCTTTGAGGTGCTGCAAAGGATCAAGCAGAAGGAGGAGTCGTCTTAATCACCACCGATAATAATTATTATAGGGAAAAACGGTTCCACATGCGCACATCCATACAGTTCTTATTTGAAAATTAATTGAAAATTATTTTGGTAGGCTGAATAGTTGCATAACGGAAAAAAATATTTTAATTACTAGCTGCACACCAAAACACCGGTTCCACATGCGCACATCCATACAGGATTACTTATTTGAAAATTAAAAGAAGGTTAGTTTCGTAGGATAAATAGTTGCAAAACAGCTACAAGAAGCCCAATATTAAAATTTCAAATGCGACTCCAGTCTAGTGTTGCAAGAAAAATGGTTTAAACAGTATGATATTCGCCGAAGAAGAAAGTTTGAAAGTTTGCGAGTATAGTTGCCAGTATGCATAATTTCATAAAATAAAAGGAAATATGAATGCTAACAGAAGCGGACTAACTATATATTTTTTTTAAATATCAATTCACGGTGCCTTGGACTTCTTTTTTTTGTATTAGTCAACATTGCTAGGTACTGGCTGTGATTGTCCAGAGAGCTGAGTGTTCTACTTGGGGAGAGAGAAGGTGTTTGTCAGGAACAGCTTGCAGCCTTCCACGTGAACAAAGTCTGCGCAGAGCATCCAAGATCAGCTTTGAATGGTGATCTAAATACTAAGGACTCCAATTCTGCGTAGTGTGGTGATGTTTATTGTTGTTTCAGTCACATTTTTTCAGGAAAAGCTGCCAGGAATGAGGATCATGCTCTCCTTAGTTACTCGAAACAGAGGCGGAGGAGATCAAACGTGTGGCTCTGACGTTGATGTTGCGGTCGTGCACCAGGCTGGCGCTGCTTCCTTTTTACTTGGAACTCGCTGATGAGCGGGGTCACAACAGAGATTGCCTTCGCTCTCGATGTAGGCCGGCCGGCCGGGGATGCAATGTCTTCCTCCGCCGTAAATGCAGTCGTTGTGGAGGCACTTAGTCTGGTAGCTGCCGTGCATCCTATTCCGTTGTATATGCAGCCGCAATAGTGAGACGTTTAGTACTTTCATTCATGATCCTCCTCCGCCGATGGATGTGCCCTCATAATAAATGTCCTTGATCAGGCCGCCGCCGTTGTCTTCTTTACACCAGCAGTTGTGCTTGTTGAGGTCGTTATTGTTACTGCTGACAATGCACTGACATGACTGCAGATGGATTTGGGCTCAATGTGACACTCGTCGCCTTACATACAGTGGTGTATGGCTGGAATTTTTCGGTACAGACACCGTATATATGCAGTCTCCTTTGTAGTTGGGCTGTATGCCACCGCCCTGACATTGTACTCACTGAAGTCGGCAATGTACTGACTGCAGATGTACTTTTAGGGGTGCTGGTGCAGCTTCCTAAACGCCTAAACTGGCAGCCACCGTTAATAATCCAAGATCCTTACTAGCCCAAGTGTTCTTGTAACGTTTTAGGTGCTGTAGTTATTTTTACGTCGCCGACCCGCGACCGAGCGAATTCGCTCGCCCGTGGAGGGGGCCATCGCTTGCGGGGTGGTGATGATTAGACGGGGTGCAGAT
>LR140697.1:0-15403 GCA_900659605.1 Tisbe holothuriae | reverse complement strand
AATATTCAAGAGCTTTTTTTTTCTTCTTCCTTCGTGCGTGCTGCCGCCATTACTATTAACCATGACTATGCAAGAGAGAGAGAGAGAGAGAGAGAGAGAGAGAGAGAGAGGCATAATAATGCTCATATGAGAGGAAGAAGAAAAACCATCTTCGCCCCGAATTCCTTCTTCTTTCGCATGTGTCAAGGATTCCTCGCACATGCGCGAAGACGATTCGAAATATCATCCGTTTTGCAGTCGTGTATCTGAAGAGAAGATACATTCAACGTTTGATTCGAGAGTATCATTGCGGTGGAGCATTTCTCGCAACTACTCTGATCATCAAAAGGATATCGATCGTCGTCAGTTGGAGTGAAGGATATTCAAATTCTCACATTCGTGGCCTTGGAGTGAAGAAGATGTCGGAGACGGATTTTCCAGTTCAATATGCACGATATATGAATATCAGCTAATAGACGCCCACTGTAACATATTAAAATTGATAGTAGTAGGCCTGGCCACGACCATTCATCCAAACTTTGCCATTTATAATCCTGAATCAATAACGCCTAAAATGGGTCTTCTACTACCTTTACGGCGGCCTTGTCGAGTTAAAAGGAATTTGGCTGCTACTCCGATAGTTTCGTCTGGGCCATGAATAGGCAAATGGGGAATATAAGGCAAAAGGGCGCGGCTGAGGATGGAAAAATGATAGAAGTAGCAGCCAATTTGGACTGTATAAGGACACAATGTATAGTAGCTCGTATGGGTCAAAATCCAAACATATTTACGAGCACATTCCTGAACAAAATGGTCGCAATTAAAAGGCTTATTTTAAAGCGCAGTCACAATTTACGGATTTAATGGTGTCTTCCTCTTAATAACCCCATGCTGCGGTCAAAGAATGCACCAAAGCCACACCTAATGATACGATTATAGCTCCGGGAGGAGTTTCTTCGCCGTAAATAATGTCGGTGAAGCCCTCACAAGATGTGAAAATAATGTGGGTAATTACTGTGGAAGGAGAGCAGCTCAAACCCGTTTTTTGTCCAACAACGAATTCCAAAGAAAGCTCATCAAAAGTGGAGTTTCGTGATTACTTTGGAAGTAGGTCGCAAATTTGCCAGAGCGGAAATTAATAATAACTTGCAATTTAAAGCCAATTAAGCTTTTAAATGTCATTGAATCATCGTAATAAATGGGTCAGGAAATGTCACATGAAACCCACCAAACATACATCACGCAACGTCGGAAATTAAATAACTCTACACCACCGCCTACTTTTTTAAGCACCCCTCGGAGCGGTGAAAATCCCATTTTTTGTACGCACCGTGATATAATAATAACATGAGCTGAGTCTGCTGCTGACAGCCTCTCGGTGGTCTGAGAACAGATGTTGAAGAACATATTTTTTAAAAAATAGAGATCAACTTTCTCTATAAAGTAGTCTTTTAGAATATAAAGCAGCGATTTTCGCTCTTTAACTTGTGCGTTTTAAATGGCAAGATTGAAGGTTAATTGCAGAGCAGTTTTCAAACTATTTTCGTGTCTTCCTTATCGTATATCTTGTGATGTCTATCAATTAAATTGGATGACGTTAGCAAAAATGGTGTAAGATACTTTTTCTGCAATAGTTAAAGCAAGTTTCAACTTGTTGCTCGTTCTTCCTCACATATAATTTGTCACTATCATGATACCAGGAAAAGTAAGAATATGTTCTTGAAGGTGCTAATCTTAAAACAATAACGCCTATTATCATAGACCTCACACGTACATAAGAGGTTAAATAGCTTTTTGTGGCAGCACTTTCTAAATAGGTCAGAATGGAATTCGTTTTATGGGAATCACAGATGAAAGAGAAACTCTATAATTCTTGACAAAAAGGGCGAAGGAATAAAAATCACCTTTTGAGAACGTGTTGGTGTTTTGGAATTTTATTTCACCCAAGTGAGCCAACGCCTTAAACACGGTGTGTGTGTGTTAATAACTCCATATACACAAACTTTTACTTTTCGGATTGGATACAGAGACGCATATCTGAAGAAAAGATTGACAGCCAGCTGTTTTCTGATCTATTTTTGGCAAAGTTAACAAGATGTTGTTGCTGCAGTTCCTTTTCAATCTAGTTTCTTTGCTCTGTTAAATTCACATCGCAGCCGAGTTCACGGTCTGCGGACTGTGAGCTACGGGGTGTCGAACGGATATAATAATAATGTAATTATTATTAACGTATGACAAACGGCCACAGAAAGGAGGAGGAGAAAGTAATATAATGATATCGTCACGCAACAGAAAGCCTCATCAAGAGAGTTTTATACAGACTTTTTGATATGTAGAAGCCTTTTGAGTGTCGATTACGTGTGTCATAAAACAATGTAAACTTTCTTCTTCAACTCCTTCATGATTTAATTGCTCTTCTTCCACAGCTGGAGTAATGTAAGAAGGAGCACTTTCACCAATGGAAAGAACACAAGAAGAGGAGCAAAAAGTGCAAATATTTCACACGAAACTTTTCCCTTTCGTTCCCAGCTGAGTCAGAGACAGTTTGCTTACGCTGCAGAGTTGAATGCACTTGGTTATACACACAGTCTGAAAGTCTAAACTAACTTAATTTGTGTCTTCAACGTGTATCCGATCTCTTGATGATCTTTTCTTTGCAAAAGACAATATAGATGGATTTCTCTGAAGGAAATGAAGTCTGATGATATCTTATAGAAAACAGTCTTGAAGCCATCAAGCAAGTTTGTAGTTCAGTCAAAGACATTTGGCGCTTGATACAGTTACAAAAGCAACGTTTGTTGATGATTGTTGAAGTTCTTTTGTTCTTCTCGCCTTCGGTCAAACAAACGGTGCTTCTCTCTCTTGAAGCACACACAGCAGACGTTAAAGGGCAAAAAGAGGCAAAAAACAATGCTAAATGCACTTTATTGTACCGGTGTATAAATATGAAACAATAACAGCACCTGTAATAATAATAACTGTCGCGCGAGTGTAAAATGAAGCCAGACCTCAAAAACCGATAATGAGGTGGCTCAAATAATATATTTTAAGGGTCGGATACGGAAGCGTTGAAAAAAGTTTGAGCTTTGAGAGGATGTTGAATTAAACTTCCGATCAAAGTTCCTTCCTTAAAATATAAGCTTCTTATTATTAGCCTTGAATTATTTTATTTATTATCATTATTTTCGCTTGTTGTTCATGAGGCCACAGCTGCAGTTTCCGATTTCCGTTCGTTTTTGAACAACTCAAGACGGTAGAAATAATAAAAACCAGTTCTTCCATCTTTAGAATCACTTCCTTGTCACAGGGCTTTAATGGGGACTGTTGCCAATGGCCGAGCACAGTGGCATTAACATGTGTCACAGTAGGTTCATACTAATCTCAAATCACTGTGCAACATATGCCAAGCTAATGCCTTCTACTCTAAACTATCGTATGTTCGCCTGAGGCACAAATTTGACATAAAACCCTAAGCAATGCGTTCGTTCCTCCATTCAACAGTTTGGTCTACTTTTATTTATTCTTTTTCTATATTGAGAACGTGGGAAATTCAAGAACAACTTTTCCTTTCAATTTCAGCAACCTGGGGGAACAAGAATGAAGGAATAAAGAAAAACCTTGCGTCGAGTACAGGGAGCTACTGATTGATTTGGGATGTCTCGAATGTAATCAACAAGTTTATACTCAAACAACTTATTCAATAACGCAAATGCATACAAAGACGTACATTTAAGTATATGTAGGTGAACATCCAATATGAATAATCGTGTTTTTTATTAGTTCCCATTACGACCCTCTCAGATATTAAATAAAATCTTGGCACCAACCCCGTTCAAGATCATATTCGTTTTTTATTTATCTCCCGGCCGAAATCATAACGGGTTAAAAAAGAAACCGTCGTAAAGATAACTGGAACTGCAAGGTCTTCCACGAGTGGGTGCCAAAAGCGGTGACACATCCGAAATGACTCTTGGGTTTTATTTGGCACTCTGCATGCATACGAAGAAGAAGAAGGCGACGTATCTTTGCTTTGTAGTCCGTTTGATGCAAGATGGTATAACAGAGGTGAAGCGGAGTAGCACAGCTATAAGGGGACAAGTTTTCCGTGCGAACGCCGATCGGCAGAATTTGGCCACAGAGCAGAAGATAAAACCGTATGTTTTACTTAAAAAAATCGGAAATTGAAACTGAGAACATAACTTCAAGGGGCTGGGTAAACTGCTTGTAGTTTCATTAAACAAATCTTGTAAGAATTTTACACAAAAATGTGTTACAATATAAGCAAAAAACTATGATGTCACAACTGATTGTTCCTTCTGCAGAACATTTCTGACGCCACTCTCTCTCATGCGGAATCCTCGGGATTTCATTTTTAGGTCCAAAGTCGAAATTTAAACAGAAAGAATTTTTTATATTATAGTATAATATGACAATTTTGGGAATATGGTATAGTAAGGGAAATTAAAGTTTTAAGTTAATGGAAGCAAAACCTAATATGCATCAAAGTTAATTATTCGAAATATTTTTGGAACATATTATTGCTGTCAGGAACATGTCAGCCCTTGCTTTATAATGATTGGCTGTCCCCTTGTCTCACGTAGAATGGCCTCTGATTGGCTCACTAGTCTCACGTAGATCACGTGACGTCATCGCATGTTTCAGCTGATGATAAAGTGCGGAACCAAAGACGTTTCCTGATCCGACCAACCTCTTAATTTACCCGCCTTGGTTTGATGCAAAAACGAGAAGCGTGCGAGGGGACCTTGCGAAAGATGGGAAAAAGTAGCTTTTTCCATCTTGCACAATTTAATTCCTTTTTCCCATCGTTTCTTCTTCTCCTGCTTTCAAAGCAAATATGTCCATAGATCTTGTCCAATGCTAGAGAGGTTGTGTTACTAAATAAGCTTCTTTAATCATTCATTCACTCCGGAGATCTCAACGCAATGAATTTTACATGATTTATCAAAAAGAAAACGGACTGAATGCGACGAGGACAGAGATTCCCTTTCTTCTTCATTGTCAGGTATGCGTAATGTCTTTGGAAGAAAGAACGTCCTTTTAGCAGCTTACAATGCATTTTGATGACCACAAAATCTGCTTTTCGAGGCCAAAACATGTCTAAAGAGGTGCCATTAAACTTTTGTTTACTGTTATTACAGAATGAAGTCCCCTCGTTAGCGCTCCATTTCCAGTGAAAGTCTCATAATTGTTGCCTTACTCGAATACGTAATCGTTACCGTTCATTGGCTCCAAACTGGGAAATTTCCTTTTTAATTTGTCACCTTAACTGGACACGCTTCAGAAAACCTCGTCCAAGTCTGTTTGCAAATTCTTACCTGAAAAGATATCAAAGGAATGGTTTTAATTAACTTTTCCACATTGTATTCGCGCATATCAAGGTCTGATTTGTAGATGCGAAAAGCGCACAAATGATAGTCATAATAAGGAAACCTTGACCAAACGTCTCCTTGCATATAAACGGTCTTAACCTTTTAACATTGTTATTCCACGCGCTTGCGGCTTCGACCTGCTTTATTACGCTCTTTTATGTGCATATCTAACGTAAGGAAGACGTTCTCAGTGCAGAAAAACACTGGGAATAGAGTCGTCGTCATTGCTTGCGTAATCTGAGGCCAATTACACGTATCATCATCGTCTTACTCCGTTTGTAGAATCTTCCTACTTTTAATTCTCAGATGATGAATCATTTTTTCGCATGATCTTATATAAAAAGGAATCGTGCGCTCAGCTCTTCTTTCGCCATCACATCAGACTTTCCACTTTTGTTTTCAAATTTCCCGCGCTTTCCACTTGACCCTATCATGTGTCCACGCAATGAAGCATCCTTGTTGCGTGATGAAGATTGTTTCCCCGATTTCACCTTCAAAGACTTGTCAAAAATCAAAAGCTCATTTTGCAACGCGCGTGATCGCACACTAAAGCTCTAAATAAGCAGCCTCATGCGTCTAATAGCCATTTATTATTATTATAAGGTGTGAATTACATGCTGCCATTTAGGCAGGGATGTATAATTCCAATTCAAGGCCTTCTTCAAGTGGCAATTTTCTCTTCAAAAAGCGAGAGGAGGCCTTAACTCCAGCTCGGATTGACCTGGTAAAATCCTGACATAACTCTTCTTTCTTCCGCCCCAAAACGAGTTCTTGCAAAACTCCTGCCAAGGTTCAAAATAGCTATTTTTGAGGTCTTCCGGTGGAGGAGCTGTCGTTTGGGAATTCTCAGGTCGAGAGGAATGCTTCTACATTACAGTAAAAACGATTGCTTGCAAGATAAAGGCATCTCCAAATGCATTGAGCTGCTGGCACTAATTATACACAGCAAGATTGAATATAAACATTGTATAACAGTCATGAGAACCTTAAATGAATCTTCCTTTCCCATCTTCATAAAGCAGTTTCCTGTCATATGTGTGAGAGAAAACTGGTTACGTTTCAAAGAGGTGAATAAACTGCAATATTCTCGCTCAATCTTGCATACAAACGATCTCGAAATGTGAACCCATTCTTGAAAGAAGCCCATTGAATATAATAATAATCGTTGATAATCTATCACCCAGCAGCAGCTTCCTTCTCAAAAGAGGAATGAAAAAAGTAGTCGACCTCTAAAAGCGAAGGATTTATTATAATCAAGCTTGAGCAGGATAAGACTTGAACGTGTCGGCTTTAGAAGAAGCAGGATATTGAAAAATAAAATGGGGCAAAGAGTGTTGAGCAATCACGTCATATTATGCAGCATTCAGTAGGATGCAAAATTGAGGAGCTCCTAATATGGCACAAAGTGTCCTTAATGTGATCGATTTCAGAGTATGTCGGCAATAATGAGGGCAGCAAGGAGAGGAGTAGGTTTCGAAAATTGCTTTTCTGATCTCATTCCTAGCGAGGGAGAAAATTGAATATTCATGAGGAGCAAGGAAATAATAATAATCAAAGTCAAGCACGGCCAAAAATGTGTAAGACTCAATCTGCAAATAGGGGTGCCATTTTATGTAACCGTAAGCGACTCTTTTATACTGAGTATATTAGAGTATCGAATCTTAATTTTGCCAAACTGGCATCCCTGATTTCCGTCCCGCCGTCATCAAGAAGGGTCCCAGAGTAGATTTTAATCTTTGAGCGAGTGGGCTCCTCAGCCTGAATTATCATATCCTACATATTTTTGGCCCCCATTCATTGAATAATATGTAACATGTGACGAAAGCCTGAATTTCCATCAGTCCGCACCTCTCGAGCCAAGTTTATTATTAGTAGAAATTGCTCGTGGCAAATTGTAGATTAAAAACTCGTGTGCTTATGAAAATCGTGCAAGGACAGATTCCAAGGTGAAGAAGAAGATGATGGAAACAGTCCGAAAAAAGGGCAACAAGAAAAATGCCAAAGGTTGGCGAATGAAGAAGAAGAAGAGTGAATTGACTCCTCTTGGCACCCATTCTCAGAGATGGCCTATTCTTCTCATTTCCCTTTTCCTCACCATTTTACTGCATTATGCCGGGAAAATTTGCTCTTTACTTTCAAGGATGAGACTAGAGATGTTTAACAAAACTAGATTGTAACCCAGTCATATTCTTAATACATCTCTGTAAGGCCTTCAGAACCTCTCTATAAAAAGACAGGATGAGCCAGCAGCATTTAAGACGAAGATGAGACACACAATCTGTTTTGAGGACTCTCTTTTGGCGCAAAAAACGAAGTTTTTCACAAAAGCAAGTTCTTCTTCTTCCTCTTTCTCTGCTGAAGGTCTTCTTTAAGAAAAAACTCTTCACACTTTGATGCCAATGATTCCTCCTCTCTTTATAGCTGCCAATTAAAACTGGAGACAGATGGCCCTTCCAAGTCTAAAAGTCTCTTCTTCCCCCTTTTCACGTTGGTCAATCTTAAAACGACTTCCTCGATCAGATTAACAGGCGCTTTTTTCTTGACTACAGATCTAATCTTTCCATTCCACCTAAATACGATCCCCGGCAGTTTCCGCGTTTTCAGACACATTCAAATAGCAGCAGCAGTTCAATTATACAATTTCAAGCCCGTATTTTTAAATGGAGCGAGCATGTCTTTTGGCTGTAGAAAAAACGTTCCTTTTTCTTCCTGTTAACAATAGTGTTGGAAGATCTCTTTATGCTCCAGTGATTCTAACCATTTTCTAGCACTATTAATTCCGTGTAGTATCTCGGATATCAGCAAGGTCGTTCTAATGAGCAATATCCTTTGGAAATACAATAATAATAATAAGAGAGACATTGTCTCATTCACAATGAAATATTTTTGCATTATTCTGCCATCTGTCATCAAATGTGAGCCAGGCCCAAACTAAGGAATCAGGAAGTGCAAAAAGTGCACGAAATACAATATGTTTGGGAATAGGAGAAGAAGGAGGTCTTGCAATTTATTAAAAATAACAGCTATGTGGTGAATGTGCGCTATTTGTGGGATAGGACTCCAAGTACAGTAACTCTATATTTTGAGTTCAATGGATGTTGCTTGCAATTACTTTTAGCGAGTATTTTATTTCGGTGTAGAGGTCTAAAAAGGAGTTGAATAAGAAGAAGAAAAAGCCAAAAGGAGTGAATACGAGAAGAACGTGCTTGGAGCATAAATAAAAGACAGCAAACACAAATAAACTGAAACAATGTGGGCACGAATCTCTGGCAATAGCTGTAAAACTATGTTTGGAGGCTTTGAATAATTGTTTTTCGCTGCAGAACATTCCAGAACACAAATATCTTCTGTTCCTTGGATGTCTCTGGTCAAACTGAAGGTCAGAAGCCTACACGAGGAAGTTAAGGGAAGACATATGGCTCAACGATTCCTGTGACATGACCTACAATCCGTACTTAGTGGGGGCTCCAAGAACAGGAAGGAGAAGAAGAATTGCTTTTTTACTCATTAGGTAATTTAAAGTCATGACTGTAGTACTTTACAAACTTGTCAGTACGAGTAGTTCCATTTCCAATTTTAATTCACAGGAGAGCAACAAGGAAAGAAGAAGATCTTCCAAGCTTGAACCTTATGACCCTAATTTCACCGAAAACAAGGGAAAAGGCCCTTCGAATTTCCAAACGTAGGAATATTGCAGACGATCGACTTAAAACGATTTCTCCGATTCCGAAACACTTTCTCTTACTAATATTAAAGAATACGAAGGTGTGTTTGTTAGAGCGTGAAAAATTGCTTTTCTTCCCCAGGCGAAAACCTTCAAATCAATGTAGATATGGATTATTATTATGTTTGGTACACTTGCAAATCTTTTCGCCAGTCAAAAGAGATATTGCTCAAAATGCCCCACAGGTACAAAAAAAGCCTCCAAATGGCAAAGTTTGAACTTTTAAAGTCGCGTTTCACCTTGGCGGATTATTGTAGCAAGCAGCAGCAGCAGGTTTCCATTAAATACAACATCATATAAATTAACATTTTTGCCCCGGCCGAATCATGACCTTTATAAGGAAGAGAACGAACGTGTGTAGAGACTAGAGAGATAACTCTGAATTGGCATTTTACCCTCACCGGAGGAGGGGAAAGAACAATAAAAATCCTAATACGGTTAGAATCGGAAGTCACTGTGTGTATATAGACGACAATAAAAAATGAAATTCATTCAAATCAAGACCCCATGTAGAAGATTTGATTTTCTATAGACGGACTCCCGATTTAGAATCTGCAAGGTTGAACCCATTTAGAGTATTGCTCAATATGAATAAGAGCATATTTCAGCCATATTATTATAACCATGGACAGCGCAAACACAATCCCTGTTATGGTCAAGGGCTTCTCAAATTACAAACACAGCAGCAACCACAAACATTAAGATATCCCCTGCGTTTGGCCTCCTTTGCAAGTAGCAGCAAAGAAAACGCCTTTATTGCCACGCCGCTGCTGCTGGAAAACGCGGTCAAAACAGAGCAGCACACTTAGCTTCGAGTGTCCTTGAGACTGCTTCTGTACATACACAAGAAAATGGCTTTTATGGCCAGATATCTCCGGGAGCTCAAATAAGATCGATGGCGAGATACATATATTGTCTATATTATAAATTATAATAAACCCGAATCACCGTCATCCTTGTATATTTAACAAGACGAGATGAACGTGGGCGATGCGCTGGATTGAGATATTGCCAAAAAGGAGTTTCTCTCTATTTGCATAGTATATTTTATCCCATGTGGGATTACATTGTGTTTGTCTATTGAGGTCAAAGAGTCGTTTACGACGTTGAAAATGTGTTTTCGGGAGTAATTGTTATGTCACAGTCGGGGGTAAAGTAGGTTCAACATTGTGTCCTCTTGGAAGAAATTGGGTGCTAGATACGAGAGATCTCGAAGGGTAATCTTAAGTGCGTTGTGCGCCGACAATAACAATACAAGGCCAAAGTTAATGCAGTGTTATTATTGTTGTATCCAATGCTGCTCTCGATATAATCATTATTATAATGGGCGTTGGGCTAAGATCTAGAATCAAAAGGGAAATTCTTCTTCCCGAAGCCAGCGTAGTAAATTAGATTAAATTCGTCTCGTTCTTTCGTCTCCAGCTATTATTAACGATATTAATGCGTTGGGAGGAGGAAAGGCGGGTTTAAACGTAATAAATTAAGAGCATGACTAGGAAAAAACCGCGCGCAGTGCTAATGAAGGCATTTTTTGAAATAACTGGAGTAACATTGCAATGCCAATATCACGTCTGCTGCTGCTGAGGCAATCTTTCAATTGCAAAGACGTGACAACGAGAATAACTCTGTCAAGGTCCCAATGCATAAAAATCGTCTAAAACAACTGTCTGAAGAATATATTTAGGACGATAATTATGGTAATGTGCGCAGTATATTAGAAGTTGGAAGCTGCACAATTGCCAGAAGCGAGACATAAATTGACCGGCTTTCAGGGATGCCATATGATGCTGTTATTATGAGGAAAAGGGTTCTCTCAACTTTCCTTTTTATGACCCCTTTGGATCCACATATAGGCGGGGTTCCCACTTTTTGCTTTCGCCAGCTGAGCCTGAGGCCAGAAGTACTTACTTTCATTTTCTTCTCCTACCATAGCGATCGTTTCTACGGTTTCTTTCCATTCTTTTCTGCACTCTCATCCGACTCGTTACGGCTGAGTTCCGACTCATAATAACAATACTTTTGAAAGAAGGGTCAATTTCTCCCGGCCATTGTTATTCATATTAGCAACAAATTTCTCTTTTTTCAAGATTTCATTCTTTGATAACATTAAACTGCTGCTGCTGGCTCTCTGGCTTAACTACTACGATAAAAAAGGCATTTTTGGAAGAGGTTTTAACTCTTTTTTCCTAAACATGCCAGAAAAGGATGCTCCCTTTTCCTGTCTCCTCCTCCTCTTTCTTCTGAGCTATGATGATAAATTTCCTCTCAGAAGAAAGGGGGCAATTAAAGGGGCTTCCAAAAGAGTAAAAGTCCCGGAATTTCTTAAAGATAATAATAGTCTTGTCGTCGGAATGTTCAACCTCATCGGTGATATCAGTGATGACGATCCACAAGTGCTAATCCAGAACAAGGTCTTGTGAGAAACATTAAAATGTTCTTGATCAAGGAAGAACTATGCTCGCGCAGATCTACGCATATTTTACTGTTATGACTTATGCACTTGTGCGCGGAATAGAGTCGTATTCCCGTGTGCATAAAACGGGAAAAACTGCCTTATCTTGGCAGTAAACCTTGCTTAAAATAAGGAGTGTGTGAGAAAAGTGGAATTGAATCTTGTGATCAGAATCTGATCATCGCTCAAAAGTCATCAAACGCGGAAGTGAATAAATTAGGATCGTTCAACACCTACGAAGAAGACGTCGTTTTGAGACGTTTTTAACCAGTTCCCGATTTATTAGACGACCGCCCGTGCACTTTATTGCCCATTTTTGGCTTCCATTGTGTGGATTGAGTCATTTAAAGCCCCGAATATGGCCATTGAACGGCGGTAATAACCGTCTTTAGAAAAAGATCCTTACCTTGGCTGATGACAAAGAGGCAGCAAGCGATTCCAACGTGCAGCTTCATGATGATGGATTTTTGATTGGGGTTCAATAGATGAATATAAGAAGCGGTTCACTTCACTCGGTCTAATCTATAGGCACCGTGTTTTCAGACTTTAACCCCCACTCTAGTTCTGTGTCACCGGGGTTTAAAGTTCACTCTCGGCACACCGGTGTCGGTGTAACAACACCGAATTATGCAAATCCGGTCAGCACCGCAAACTGTATTTTAAATATATCAGAGCAGATTCCAACTTCTTGACATCATGCTGCAATCTTCATTTCACTCTCTCTCTCTCGTATGTTGGCTCCAGGTCGCACAACCAACGTCTGAGTATAGGCAAGGGGAGCAGGGGAGCCCACAGCTAGTAGGCCGGATTGTACCACTGGCGCCCTCGTTTTCCTTGCCGCGCATGTGCGTCGTCGTCGTCGGCCCTCTTCTCGCGTCACTCCTCCTACCATAGCTTAGCAGGTGAGAGTGGTTTTGTAGGTCCTTCGCGAGCGCGCACCCACACAAACATGCCTCCTTAGCTTCCTTCTTCTTCATCCATCCATCTATATCTTGTCTTGTAGTTAGGCATACGGACAGGGTACACAGGTGGAGGAGGGAAGCAAGGAACTCTCTCCCAAGGAAAAGCCTTTGGCGAAAATACCGTTCCCGCCTTTTGCCGACGCTGCTGCTGCTGCCACGGCTGTGTAAGGAGAAGCTTCTCTCGTTTCTGAATTCTTCTTGTGCCTTTCGGCCAAACTTCCAAAAAACAACCACGCCGGACACGGCATATACATAGTTTCCTTCTTCTTCTTCTTCTTCCTTTCGTTACGGTGTAGACAGCCAGAATGGGAAAATGAGAAGATATGCATTGCCGTGGCTGAAAATCTCGATGCAAAAGACAGCAAGCAAAAAAAGAGTTTTCCCTGCTTGAAGCGGCTTCTTCGAGGCAGCGAGGCAAAGAGGAATTTAAAAGGAAACGGAGTCGTCGTCGTCGTCGTCTTGCTTGGTCAAGAGGAGGAAGAAAAAAAAGGAAATCCGATTAGCGTGAAAAGGGAATACAAAGTTTGCATAGACAGGGTTGATAAGTACAGTATTTTAAGGCTTATTCGAATTTATGCATTAAAGAGCATGTAAACTTGATGCTTAACTCATGTTGTAAATGAGGTGTTAAGAGCTTGTAATATTCTGGCAACCCTGCACATTAGCGAAAGTGGTTTTATTTATCTTCAAACTCTTTCCTGCAAGCGTTGAAGTCTCCTCGTTTACAGTCGCTGAGCAATTACAACCGTGTGTTTATTTTTCCGCAAATAAACTTCGTATTTTTCGCGTCATGCTTTCACGGAGTTCATTTGCAATCTAGGTTTTTACAATAAAACAGGTGCATTCCGACATTTTAAGGGTTTAAATGAACACACGTTCCGTGCAGGAAACTGGGCGAAAGAGGAACACGTTTTATTATATTCCCCTTTTCTTTTGAGCAGTAAAGAGGAAGCACGCTTAATATCGAGTGGAGAAAACACGCTTTCCCCTTTAGAAACTATGGGAATAATGTCTATTATTAACCCTTCTTTTGCCTCAAATAGATCTCATATCCTAGATTCTTTCATTGCCATTATATTTTACGCAAACATTGATCTTGCAAATATATTAATAATAGTCGGACAATGGCAGTACTTTGGAGGCCGCGTGTTCCGTGCGTCGCAAGTGCATTTTGGAGAAAGTCCTTCTTCTCGGATTGAATGAAGACAAGAAACGAAGGCATTTTGTTCTATTTTTACGATCTCCTTGGCCTCTTATCTGCAAGCGGGGGAACGGGAAGGCTATCATTATTGGTCAGCACTTATGTCCAAAGGAAAAGAGGCTGAAACTCGTTATAAAACGAAGGATCCTTTTCCGTGGATCAACTTTGTCCAGAAGCTGTGATTTGATCTGGAGTAAGAAGGAAAAATCGACCCTGTAGCGAAAGTATTTTGTGTTAAGAAGCCGACGACGTGCAAAGATCTGGTTAAGAGGGTGGAGTCCAAAAAGGGCATTAAAACGTTACTTTTCATTGATTGTAATGATTCAATGATTCAAAAACAGTAACTAACAAAGCTGCAAAGTAAGGTCTTTAACCATAAAACTGATTAATTTCCCCAAATATGTCTGTAAATTGACTGTAATTCATTTGAATCGCGTCTTTCCCATGCCCTAGCCCAACATGCTCCAAATCTTTCAATTTTCTTCTTTCTTCTGCTTCGTTATTATTTGTCCGAGCGAGGAAAAAAGGGAGAGAGAAATGTTGATATCCTCCGACTATTTTTCTTCTTCTGCGGTCAAAAGTCATTATTATGACTATCATTTCTTCCTTCAATTGCAAGCATGCTATACATCCACATGCTATAATTCTTCAAGCAGCCCTTGCCTTCAATCAAGTCAGAAAGCGGCGCGGCGTAATTGAAAGGGGTAAAAAAGCTACAACTCCGAGCATAATTAGGACAAAGAAATTATACAACGTTGTCTCCGTTCTTCTCAGACAACGATTGTAAAGAGAGTGTGTATGCAAAAAAGGGAAACCTTTCTTATGCTGTCACTGCCGCTGTCTTATCTCTGACAATTATCTCTTTAGAACAACCCCTTCTCATTATAACTCCACTGTACTACCATATAAGCACATAATGCGTCTTGTATATCCACCTATGAATGATAGCAAAAACGTTTCTCCAATGTAATTAATCGTGTCTGGTTCCATGTGGGTGTTTTTCGGTCAGTTTGCCTCTCTTAATATCTATATAATAACCATCATTCCTTTCTTTATTTTATCATCTTTCAAGTGTCGGACGAGTCTTCACAGCTGCGCGATTGAAATCAGTTTAAAGGGAAAACGTGCCCAGAACATTAAACCCGCCTAGGAGAAATCTCGGGAGAGGGAGTGCAATTTTTATGAAGAAAGTCGTTGACCGGAAAGATAGGGATGCCATGTTACAATTATGACACATAAAAAGATTCAAGGAATTATCAATATGTAGCTTTGTTTTACTCAGTAAAGAGTTGAAATGTTTCCAAACTTGGCAGTGCAGCTACAAGATAATATATTTGTCCTGTCTTGTCTGGCATCCCTCATTAAATGACTGAGAAAGTACCATGCATGAAACAAAAAAAGGGTATTAAATCCCCTGCCTACCTACCTCCAGACGAGCCTGAGGGGCCCAAAATAGAAAACATAAAGGGGAAAGCTTGACTGTATAAACTGTGGTCGACCGGACAAATAAAAAAGATTCTCTTCCCAGGGTATTTAACACGTATCAATGTGACGGCCCAACAATACAACATTTTAAAGAAAGCCTCATCATTCACATCCAGCCATGAGAAAAAAAAACCTTGAGTCTTCTTCCTCTTCTGCATTTACAACTGCAAAGCAACGGATAAAAAATCTTGGCAGAGCTTCGTATTCTTC